>CM065052.1:53175253-53327753 GCA_032883995.1 Coronaproctus castanopsis
ATACAAAAATCGGTGAAATCGATCATTTGTACGTCGTAATTTAGGAGATACACCAAGTGTTATTCGGAATTTAATATTTGTGTCGAGGTCCAGTGATTTCACGCGATTCATTTGGCCACTTTGTCAATGTAACGGTTGATTTTTTAAAATCTCGGAGACAAATTATTAAAGTCCTACTTCACAGGTACGTGGGGTTGTGCGCATGTGCATATATATATATATACACGTTTATTTAACTCACAGGTTGACACTTGTAGAAATATATATTTCGAAGGATGTCAGGTACGAATGAGAACTAAATTCTCTATTATCAATTATTTAATATATGAGAAAAGTAGACTGATTTTTTCATTTATTTTAACATTTCGACAACTTACTTTTAAATTATACACATATATCTAGTTTCTTTTCTCACTCTGTAGATATAAAGAATATATTATATATATTATTATTATTACTATTACTATTAGTTTACTTGGTCAGTAAATTCTCATGTGTCAGACAAGTCCTATTTTGACTTTTAAACTGAGCCAGTGTCACTGGGGTTTTGGCAGATTATATTTAATTTGTTTTACGCGGATGTTCTTCCAACAATTTATTTCGCAATTGTCATCTTTTTGCAAATATAGCGAAATTTTTGCAATTAATTTTTTGTAGCGTCTTCGTGTAGCTTATTTTCATGCGCTATTTACGTGTTCCGCGTGTAAGGATTTTGGTTTTTGACATTCCCTGAATCGTTCTTTCGTACAACATGGTCTACCCGGCTTAGTTAATATACTCGGTTGTAATACGAGCTCGCGTCCACATTGTATTTAGCCCCTTGAAAGCTCATTTCGTACTTAAAAATAAACGTACAACCCCTAATCACAACGTTCGACTACGAACGATGCAACGAGGAGAATGATGATGAATTAATTATATGGTGCCCCCAGACAACATCTCAAATTGAGTAGGTGCTTTAAGGAACCTAGAGCGAAACTTGGCTTTAGCTCTTCCTACTAAAATTTATTTTATCGAAGGTGCTTTAATTTGGATATATTTTTGGATCGTAGAGATGTTTACAGATTTGCGTCCGTTTTTCCAATATTTTCTTCTTTATTCCGACCTAAGCGTTATATATGGAGTAGGTTATTTTTATGTTTTTTTTTTAATTTTGTATTTTATTCTTTTTATTGTCTTTATTTCATAGATGAGTAGACATATTTATTTATTAACAATGTGTACAATGTAGCGTGTCTTTAATTAAATTTTATTCCGGATTACACCTTACCATGATAAGAATTAGTACGAATATTAAATCCTGACAATTAGAAATATAAGCAAATTTAAAAAACTTTCCGAATTAACAAAAAAAAAAAAAAAAAAAATTATTCGTAAATAATTGCAGACGTTATTAAGAGCGTACCTACCGTCGCGACTCTACGGGCTAATAATAAAATTACAAACGGTTGTAACCTGCAAATTTACGACAGATTTTATGCTTTTTAATTTCCCAGTATTGATATTATTATGCAATAATCACTATCCTATTAACGGTAACCCGTAGTATGCAAAATTCGATTAATGAAATATCTGCCTAGTGGTAAACAACGGCGAATTAATATAAACGAAAATAATATAACGTACACTAATAGACCGATAGCCATACCCAGAGGTATAACAATAAATAACGGAACCGTACCAGCTGCGGAACATGCTATATATCTAGGTTTATATCTAGACGGAAGACTGACATGGCGAACACATGCCCGGACAAAAAGAAAAGAGCTCGACATAAAGATCCGGTAGATGCTCTGGATAATAAACCGTATCACCAAATTGTTCCACGAACAACCAACTATCAATATACAAATAAATACTACTTATTTGGAAGCATGGTTGTCAATTATGGGAATGACGGAAAGCAACAAAACCCTTCACCGTGATCTGATCATTTACGTATCAGAAGTGACAGTCGAAAAAGAGGAACATCATTTAAAAAAGCTTCATAATCACCCGAATTCAACAGCAATTTACTTGATAACTGTTCAGAAAAAATAAGTCGATTGCATAGACACGGAAACCGCTAGATTTAATCATAGATATAATTAAGTCGCGATATTGATGATTCGTCTAATTTATCGATATGATACAAACCCGACGTATGATTTTGAAAAAAAATAATATTCAATACATATAAATTTAATCGTTATTTCCAATTTTTGAGATAAATAAATAATTGAGACAAAACACTGGCGAGCAACATTTTAAAAGTATAACCTTTCAAACAGTGGCATATTTAAAGCTTCACGCATATAAATAATTTTAATATACCCGAGAACATTATACGTCCGAAATATTTATTTTGAACCAGCTGTAATTTAATAAAGTTCGTATTAAAAATCGAATTACAACCCGGATAGGAATGAAAGTGATAAAATGTTATAACAAGTAGCTTCGGTAACTTTTGAAATGATATATATGCTTTAATCTACGATCCCACGTAAGTAAAAATCGTTAAATATATATATATATATATATATATATATATATATATATATATATATATATATATAAAGACAACATTAAGCTATTATCAAGTGGACGCAAAAAAAAAAAATGAAATATAAAAATATATACAATTATCTGTAAAAAATATATAAAAAAACTCAAGAAAATATAAAAAAATACTTAATTTATACGATATTGTAAAAAAAAGGAAAATTTAAAAAAGAAGTTTGATTATAAAGTAATCTGACTATGAATGTGGTAAATAAAATCAGCGATATGCATAAAATTTATATATAAACAATTATGCCAAATAGAAACCCTTTCTGTCTAATATAAAAATTGATTAAATTTATAATATACTTCTGAAAACGAATTCTTTATCGACATTCATCGTTAAATTTAATAAATTAGTTTTATGTATTTCTTTTATTATTCCGGTTTTTTCTATTATTTTTCTAAACAATTTGAAGTAAGATTAAACATAAAAATTCCTATGTGAACAATGATGAAAAATAATTATTTGGAAAAGAATTAAAGCAAAAAATCGATAATATTATAAAATTTTACTTTAAGATAAACATTTCAAAAAAAGAAAAAAGAAAAGAAAACTGCTGAGGAACAAATGGAAATAATAAAAGAAGGATATGAAGATGAATTAAATTCGACTTAAAATTTTTATGAAGGATTAGTTCTAAGAAGTATATTATAAATTTCATAAGTTTTTAAAACTATACGATACCAATCATAATGTTGTAAATCTTGAAGTCGGTGGTACCCAGTTAGAAGAGTTTGCTGTAAAAGAAGGAGTAAAGCAAGGATGATTGGCCTATATTATTTAATTTATATGGAGAGCGGGAAAGTTTCGGAGGATTGAAATAAAGTGTTTCTATCGGAGGGCTAAAGTTTTAAACTTATGCTGACGATATAGCATTGATGGCGCCTAATATAGAAAAAAAATGCGACGATTACTGAAGAAATTAAAAGATAATAATATCTTTTATAAACAATGAAAAAATTAAGTTAACGGTGATTAATCGGAATAATATAATGAAGGAGAAACATAAAACCGTTCTCGGTTATGAAATAACTTCGTTTGCTTGGGAAAAAGCAAAGGAGGGTATGAAGGTGAGATCAAGAGAAGAATTGAACTGTCTCATCTGTCACAAAAAATGTGAAGTTCCAAATTGTACGCACGCCGATTTTCCCAACATTTCTGTACGATGCCGAAACTTGGATAATCGGATAGTCCGATTCGCGTAAATAGTTTCTAGATAAGATAGGCGGCTGAATGTTTCGTAGATGGAAACGCGTACTAATAATGCGTCCGTTCTGAAAGAAATTGGTACAACCCGAGATAATTTTTTTTTTAGTCACACAGTACGAAAACACGATGGAATCGAAAGAGCCATAGTTACGGGAAGAATGATTGGTACGCGACTAAGAGGCAGAATACAAATTCGATAGACAGATGCAGTGACCGGTGCAGCTCGAATGATATTTTCAAGATGTGTTCATGATGCATCGTCAAGGATGAAGACAGAAAATAAGGAAGCTGTTGCCTTGATCACGATTCTACTACACATAGTTATGACTAAAAGAAGAATATTAAACGGAAAGTTTTCATTTTTTTTGGCTATGTAGTTAAGTATAAATGTTATGTTGATCGCATTCAACAAATTGACTATCACAATATTTTATAATTAAATGTGTTTTTTCATTTTTTTTTTGTAACATTTAAATTAAGTATATTCTTAAATTTTATATATATTATAAATTATGTATAATTTTATATTTCATTTTTTACGCCCGCTCGATAATGGTTTAATAAGCGAAAAGGTTTCTGGTCTTTTTATATATAAAAATTTCGTGATTTTTATGGATCGCTATCTGGATCATTATTAAGTAAGCTTGATCGTGTACAAAACGAGAGTATTTATGCATTGGTGCGGTTAGAAGCACTTCGATATCGACATTAATGGCAGAGTGTAACCTCCCATACAGTTTAGCGGGAGTTATTTCTCTTGATTAGTAGAATGAACATAGATCGCTTTCCGCTACAAGAAGTTTATATCACCATATTCGCACAATTTTTCCAATAAAAGAACATCTTTCTTTCTTGAGAATTACGTTATGCTCCGCCACGGCTACATTCGATAGTATTATCACTGAGAATTTTCGTACGCGCAGCGCCCTTATTTATACAGATGGATCGAAGTCGGCCCAGGGAACTGGAGCAGAAGTTTACATTCCATCTTTTAATATTAGCAGTACAAATTATCTGATCTTTGTTCCGCATTTACCGCTGAGTATTTAGCAGTATTCCTATCCTTATCATTCTTAATTGATACGAAGCTTCCGGATAATTATCTCATTATTACCGACTCACGAAGCATGTTGAAGGCTATTGAAAACAAAAGGAAGGCGTCAGATTCATTGGTTCCATTCATCAGGTTGAAAGTTAATCATCTGGAAAACTTATTCGTGTCTTTCTTATGGGTACCGGGACATTGAGGAATTCCCGACAATGAAATTTTAGATTCATTAGCTAAAGGTGGGTCTTCTTCTAGTATTACGACATGCTCTTTAGTACACTTGATATCATACATTTTATACAGTCGGAACTAAACTATGAGAACAGACATATGTGGAGTGTATACAGCAGTTACTATCAATTGCAACCGTCTCCTCATAGATTTCGATGGTTCTAGTTTTTTAAAAACATCAAGCGGAGAGGAATCGTACGTATCAGCAGATTGCGGTTCGGGCATTAATTGTTGCCGGACCGCCTATTCCTTACGCAGCTTAGAGAAACTACCTTACTGCGCTCTACATGCTGGACGTGCAATTTGCAATCCTGATCACGTATTCTTCGAATGCCCTCACTTTTAACTACTTATCTGTTGGTTTTCGTTTTAGTCACTACATTCATACCGTTCGAATTATGTAAATAGAAACGGTTGATTTGGGGATAACTTAAATTTTTTGGATAATCTATTTTTCCTTCAATTTCAACTCTTACACACGTCCCTAAATGAAATTTAATAAACAACCTCGATGATGTTTTTCTGACGTTTGATATATCGACAAAAGTAATTTATTCCGTCTAAAAAAACCCCGCTTAATCCAGATAACTATAACAATAAAATTGAACCACCCTCTTCGAATCGTACGCCGTTTCCAGATGGGACGTTATCGTATGGAATGTCGTAAAAATAGTTTACTCCACTCGAACACGTTTGTTGAAATTATTTCCTTCTTAAATACGATTAGCCATTCAGACTGTTTTACCATCACGATCTGGTTACGTCTCGATAAAGAAGAATAAAATAAAAAAAAAAAATATATTTCAAAATGTTCTTATTAAACAATAAAGAAATAACGATATTAAAAACTTACGTTCACGTGAACCCCGTCGACTGGAAATATCTGAATCGGAGGATTATCTTTAGGAATGTATCGAAAAAATTCGTGGCCGTCTTTGTACCATTTAATCGCGTACAGTATGTCGCCTTCCATGTCGTAATTGCACTCCATCGTGGTACCATTTCCGCGTACCGTGTGTCGATCTATTCTAAGTTCGGTCAGCTTTAAAGTTCGAACTCGACCTGTAAAACAACGTGAAGTAATAATAAGATAAATATATTGTTTAAATAATTAATTAATACAACCCCCGTTTGTTTTAAGCGCTGTTTAGTCAATTCTCCATTAAAAATTTGGTTACACCTGATCGAAGGTCTGATAAAATATAACTTATACGTGGCGGAAATTATATGCGCACGTATTTATTTAAATAACTAAATAAATATTATATATATATATATATATATATATATATATGTATATATATATATATATATGTGTATATATATATATATATATGTCGCGGTGGCATAGTTGCTCTGTCAACTCAACGGTGGGGGGGGGGGTCCAAAACCAACTCGAGACATAAAAGTTTACAGACACCATTACACGGTTCTTAATTATCTTCGTATAACATTATGTACGTTGCATACAATTAGTGGCCTTGAATGCTAGCCCATTTTGTACATAAAAATAAGCATACAATATGGGGTAGTCACTGAACTACGGCGATGACGACGATATCATTAGTAACTGTTAGGCACGGTGCACACTGGCACGATAGGATAACGATACGACATAGGATACGATAAGCAACGCGACCTTGAATCGACACGAACCAGTCACAGTAGTGCAAACGTTATGAAGCAACTAATCCAGTACTACGATTGGTCCGTGTTTATTCAAGGTCGCGTTGCTTATCATATCGTATGTCATATCGTTTATCGTATCGTGGCAGTGTGAACCGTGCTCTACTGTTTCTTGTTCTTTACGATGTCGTACATAACTTTGTTCCCTCAAAACAAATCACTCTCTCTGGTTTCCAATGCCTGTCCACTATCGTATGTTTTTCATCCGTGATGTTCCTCTTCCTACTGCGTTCGTGTTTCCATACAATTTATTTTTTCTAAAGAGGATAATTTGCAGAAATTTCTCATATTTTCCTCGCAGTCGACAGTTAGAATAACTTACTTTCCCGTTTTTAACTATCTTCGATACTGTTTTCTCTCTGCTCGAACATTGCGGAATAATTTTCTAGTTTCATATATTATCAGAGCCATATTTCGGATCATTGTAGAATTTTGATCGATGTTACCGTATATAACATTGTATAAATCTATTTATTGTGTGTGTGTGTGTGAATTTACATACAGTGCGTTATACGTTAATAAATTCTTCATATTTTAGGTAATTATTTAATACCTACTTTTAATTTCAACATCCGGATCGAGTTCTTATGTTAAATATCTCCATTCAGACTTCACAACTTTTTAGGACTCATATTAATAGTACTAACGATAATGCTTATAATTCAAATTCTTTCGTCTATATTTCATCGAAGATTCCACCTCGATGTTACAAATGAAAAACTACTATAAAAACAGTAACACATCATCCTAGTTAGTTAGTTGTCGGATCCGAGGCGCTTATATATATATATGATATATCCATGCATTAATCAGTTTAATCGTCATTATAAATTGTACTCCATAAATCTGTCATAACTGCGGTAGCCTTAATATGTTTGCAGTTGAATCGGTGGTCTTGTTTTTCACCGCATTCGCATTTGTCATCGGTGCTTATTTTGAGACGGTTTGCACGTAACTCGTTCAATGTTCTCCGTTGAAGCCAATTTAATTGATTTCTCGGTCGTAGTATTTCCTTTGCTGACACAGGACCAGTAACAGAATTCTTCAGCTTATCCGTATTGTGCTGCCCTTGTCAGATAGAGCGACGCTATTATGCATGAAAGATTTTCGCGATTTCAACCTTTCGTATACTGTAATCTGTACCATTTCTTCTTACATACGGTGGAGAAATACCGCATGATAAATATAATAATTTAGTCTTCGTAAGTCTAAGATAGCCCGCTATAATCCGGCAAGTATTATTTAATGCTACGTCAACTTTCTCAACACACGTTGATTTACCCCAAGATGAGCATATTCCGCTGGGACGACTTCTGGCCTAGATCCCCATTTTGATGACGCCAGCTTGCGAATAATATTATTCCGAGTAGCTACTTTCTTTTTTAAGGATTCGCATTGATTCTTAAAGGTAAGTGACCGCGGTCCAATGTAACGCCAAGGTATTTCGGATGTTTGTTGTCACTTAACATCTGTCTGCGTCGTTGTAGCGTTTGATTTGACATTTTTCAGAACTCGCGTTAGATTTAGATTTAATCCATCAATTCTACGTAAAACTCGTCAACCTCGTGTAACGCCATCTGTAGTTTGTTTTGGACATCGGCGTGTGTTTCGCATTGTGCTGTAATGGCTATTGCGCAACGTGCCGGTCACGATATTCGATACATCGATGATGTCGATGATATATAATATTTGATATACACGCATAAGCGTATGTTGTTTTGTGCGTGAAAAATCAACGGCGGAGAAGCTTCGTTCCACAAAAGACGTAACATATCTTTAATAACGGCGGAGAAAAATGAAATACTTCCGGCGTTCGCGGTTAGTGTTTATTTCGATGTTGGCTTTATAGATTTCTTACTTCTCCTTTTTTTATTCTTCATCCTTGTTATTGTTGAAAGCTTTTGTTGCAAAACCGTATGATGTCTTGTTGAAGGTAATAAATGAATTTTAGACATTTACTCTCTCTCATCGTGAAAATTTGCCGCTACCATTTCTATTACTACGGCTAATATACCAACCACTATTCCTACTTACTACGCTACTACTACAATTACTAGTATTAATGTTGTTTTGCATCTTCTTCGATCTTTACCTAGCATTCATCATCTTACTATAGGCCAAAGTCTTTTTAAAGAAAACCTTACCTACCGCCTACTAAGGTCTCTCTCTCTCTCTTTGAGGTTTTTCGCGAGATTTATGCAAAGTCGGCGTGTGTATATTTTGAAAGACGCAGAATAGAATGCCAAATTTCCAAAGGGGTTAATGCAATTCTCGTGTATTAACGTGTCACTATCCGAGATCCAATAAAAGAGACTTTTCTACGCTATTTAAAATATCGTTTCTATCGCGTGTACTTTATTACGCGTTCTATAACGTACGTGTTACTTTACTACGTCTCCGTTAACTTATACTTTATATATATATATATATATATATATATATATATATATATATATATATATATATATATATATATATAATATATATATATATATATAGAATATATATACTTTCTCACATATCGTCGACTTAACACACCTTGCTAAAATACAAAGGACAATGTCGTCCTAACCGAAAATCTCCCCATTAACGTAATAATAATCTATATACGTTATTCTCGCTAAACGAAACCGCTATACTAAAGACGATGTCACAGGAGTTTGGCAGATTCCCACGTAGCGGTAATTCATGTTTATAACAACTTCGAATCTGCTGATGTGTATCGTAGAACGTTCGTAGGCCAGTGTGTATCAGTGTACTAAAGAACTTATATCGCTTAGAAACGGGATTTGTGATTTTTATTAATTTACGTCTAAATAAAATTGAACTATTAATTTCGCGCGTATTCACTACTCCCTCTCGAGAGTAAAGAAAGAACAAGAATATTTCAATTTATTTTCGTGATATATATATATATATATATATATATATATATATATATATATATATATAACCGAATAAGGTGTATTATTATATAATAGAAAATCGAGCATCAAATTTAGTATTAGTATTTTCTAGTATAATGTCAGCTCGTATACAGCAAGCCATTGCGAACGAATGGAATTAGTATGCGGAGAATAGTATGTTCTTAATATGTACCGACGTCGATATGCCTAAGAGACCGAAATCACGAAGACCGGTATGTAATACAAGACATGGAACTTATGTCAAAAAAATTGATGAATCGAAAAGTTTGGAGAGAAACATTGGCTACCCAGATAAACTGATACAAGATCCAAACGATACGTCACTTTGCTTTGATCTGTATAGAAAAATCCCAGGTTGATTTTTAAATAAGTTTAGAACGGATGACGGTCGCAGTTCTGCCAATACCCGCTTTAGAGGATGTCCAGATTTCTTCAGCGTATTCAGTAATCGAGAAACCAAAATAGGCCGTCAATTTCAATTTTGATATTCGTGGAAAAACTTAATTTTTGATAATCTGTTAATAGCACTTCGCACCATATGGGGCTAGTTTTATATCTCGGTAAGCAATTTCCATTGCCAATTATCGCTAAATAGAGGATGAAATTATTAATCAAAATTAGCCTCTTGTTTACCTTTTTTAATTTTCGTATACGTTACACGCATGTTGGTTACCTTACATCTGCTTACTATAACGCTATCATGGGCGTATCGTGAATTGTTAATTATCTTTTACCCCTTCGTAAGATTCTATTTTCCTAATTCGATTAAATAACGATTAAATCGGGCGAGCCTGTTTTATAGCGTTTTGAATTCGGAGGGCGTTATTTTATGTACGCGCGCACCGGGGCCGAGCTGCTATCATGCGGTTGTTTAATTAGAAATATGAGATGTTTTCTTGTAGATTCGTCGACTTAATTGAATCGAACGTCTTGTAGAAATTAATGAAACTTACATGTATATCCTTACGCCGAATTCCGGCTATGTTTATGCATTAATGCTCTTTAGTAACACTTCTCAAATTCAAATAAAAAAATAGCTAATAATAAATAGATATATACGCGTTAACAATAAGAAAAGTTAATATATGAAAAATAACTCATTTATAGTCGGTCACTCTAAGTAGGGCATCGTGATTAACATTTAATCCGCCGGTGATTTTGTAATTTTCCTGCGCGATCCCTCGATTTTATTTCATTTTATTCTTATTTTATAGTGTCGTGTTTAACTATCGAGGATATTACGGCACTGGTGACTTAGCAGTTAAATATAGTTAATTAGAAGAGGAGCGGAATTGTAGCATTGAGGGACTAGCTGAAGAACTTTTGGATAGGAAACCAGATAGGGTACGCCGGTGAATATGGTTTCGGTAAGGGTGGAGTGTATAGGGTAGTATAGTAAAATATGACAAATAAGAGAAGGGTGGTTTGTGTGTAAACAAAAGGGATAAAAAGCGGGAAGGTTTACGTTGGAGTAAATGGTCATGAGAGAGTGATATGTGACCAAGACCGCTGAGTGTTATATAGTTGGAGCGGACTAAATTGGCAGATGGTTTCGAGAAGCCTACATTGCGTTTGATAGCAAGAAGGAAGTTATGGATGCATGAGTTTCGCTTCTGTTACCAGTTGTGGCGAATGAAGTATTTGAGGGCTGTGTTTAGTTATGGAGACGGCGGGACTTATAGGTTGTAGGGGAACATAGTACAGAATGGGCTGTCCTATCTCTTATTAATCGCGTACAATCCGTTCTTTACCAATTATCAAAAGATACAGATCCATTATTCCTATTATGGGTTCCAGGTCATAACTGTGGGAAACGAAGCTGTCCTAATGTAGTTGCCGTTCCAAATCTTGTTCATCTTTATCGTGGTGCTTCGGGTAATTTTGATTCTGCGTTTTGTTTCATCTTCGGAGCTCCTTTTATTCTCTAGAAGTGATCCTAAATATATAAAACTTTCATAGACGGCGAGTAACTTTTCACGAGGTGCTATTATATTTCCTCGATAGATTATCACAATTTTTGTTTTGTCTTTATTTATATTTAATCCCAATTCTAATGCTTTCCATCCTACGTTTAAATTTTCCCATTAACTAGACAAGTGCATATTTTTCCTGTATTACTTTTATTATCGTTAATATATACATACTTAATTTTATTTAAAATTGTGTAATAGCCGAAAATCTTTGTTATTAATTATTAATCTTCGTGATTTTAACTTTATTTCTTTTTTATAAGTAAAATCACTGTAATATATATATATATATATTTATTTATGTATACTTTTCATGTGAAATTAGATAATTTTTATTTAGTTGTATACATATTTTTAGAATTGAGACATTAGGCGAACGACACTTATTATGAAAGTGGATAATTTTGTTACGATTAAAAGTTCAACTGTGATTAACAAGGGATTAATTCGTAAATAACATGTAATCTTTAACTGAATTGCTATCGATATGGATGATAATCGAATAGCCGTAATAAAACAGAGGTGAAGATTTTTAACCAACCGGATGTGGATTGGCTACGTCGTATAGTCCAATTATTTGAAAAGATACTTTCTACAGGCAACTAACGAAGATAGGAAATAGGAGTAAAAAGGATTTAAGGTCTATCCTACAAGTCAGAGAGAGAAGATAGAATGAATGTGTACGCGGAAATGTTAACTTGTAATTTTGGTAACAATGAAGAAAAAATTAAGATAAATGACGATCCATTAATCATTTATATTTAAGCGGGTTTTCTTACTTTTGCAAACTGTACCCCGGTTCTTCTGTAAATAAAAATATAATAATAATAATAATAATAATAATAATAATAATAATATAATCGTATTAATAATAACCGTAATAAATAATGATAATGATAATAATAACCTCTACCTGTATATCATTTACGTTAATCCAGTTTCTTCTTGTTAGCCGACGAACTGCTAATAATTTCTTTTTTATTTTTTATTTTTCATTTTTTATTTTTTTAGTCAGCAGCAACCGTTTCTATCTTCCATCTTCTCCTCCTGTCAAAAGCATCATGCGACTAGACGATGTTATCATCTAGTTTTTAACAAGCTAAGGGAGCTTTTTTTCTGGAATTTCTAAATTAAACTCGCTATTATTATTACCAATTATTATTATTATGATTATGATTATTTTTATTAAGGCTAAGGTGTTGCAAAAGATGGAAGTTTTGAAACCTTTTGGGGAATATTTACAACGCTGTGTTAGGCTGATACCTTTGGTTTCCTTTTTCAGATATTACACCGCAAGGAAGCCTTCTAATTGGTTAACCGAAGTTAAAGCTGGCAACTTTTATTACCGTCATTATTACGCAAGTCAGTCCCTTTTTATTTTTTCATTTTTTTTTTTATTTTTATTTTTCTACCATACGGAATTATTCTTTTTGCGGCCGGTTATCGGCAAAATGCGTATATATTTAAGATTTTCTATATTACGCATTAATTTTATATGTATACACATAAATTATTTACAGTTCAACACAGAAATGATGTATTCGGTTACATTACAGGGTGAAGTGCACTTTCCGTTATATTAACGTATCGTCGTCAGTCGAGTTCGTATTAAAGTAAATCAATACACGAGGAAAGACGGATAATTTAAGGAGTGCGTATTGATAGAAGCTCGATAATGGAGCATAAGCGTATTCGTTTTGTTGCGTACGACCTGGTTAAAAGTAGATCGAGACAAATTGCCGTCGAACTGGCAATTCGAAATTTGAAAATAGCCATTGATAAACAGAGCCTTTTAGGGTCACTAGGATCGGACATAAATGTATATATTATAAGAGGAGAATAAATCCGTCAAGTATCTGAGGATGATATTCGATGAAAATCTATTGCGAAATGAGGCGATTAAATACGAAAATACAACGCCAGACTCAACTAGGAGATATTTCACGATTAAGTTGGAAGAGCCCAACTGACAGTAGGTGTAGAAATTTATAAATCTGTTATTACGTCTGGCATAAATCATGTTGCACCGTAGAAAAAGAAGCTACAGGCGATATAAAATGTTTCCCCTTATATATGCGCTTGCAATATGCGGTCCACTCGCGCTAATATTCTACAAACATAGACCTTCATTTTTCTCGACGCAAACAAGTTTAAAACGAATAAGTTTGATCTTAAACTCAAGAAGCGATATTATCCAGTATTAAAACGAGAAAATAACAATAAAAGTTTACCTCCGATTTTTTACAATTAAGGTAAATTAGGCGAGGTGAATTCGGCCTAGTCACCTGTAGACTCGTTGTATATAGCGTTCATCTAAATGTTGCAGACGTGTCTAGATACTAGTGGTACGACACATTTAAGTATTTCCCTCCCCGTGGATCAATAATACCGTAGTCCAAGCACAGAGAAAAATATACGAAATCGTATACATAATATATAATTAATTGTAAGTTGCCTTTTTCCGTAATCTCTCCGGTAGATTTAATTCCATCGGGAGAATTTTCATCTTAGTGATGATGTATGTAAATGAAATTACCATAAATCTATATTGAGCCATCCGTGTGAGTCGTACAATATAAACTGATCGTAAAATTTGGCCTATGCCGAAACTGTTTACTCTATACGCTACTATCCGATACATCTAAAGGAACTAAGTTTCCTTATCAATATTACAACCGAATGGGCAAATAACTTATTTAAATTCAAACCGGTTAAAAGGCCGAAAGCGGGGTCAGAAAAGGGAAAGGACCTCGAAAGTCGATAGAGAACATCGCCTCAACTAATCATGAAACCGGTTAACCAGTCCCTCCATAGGCAGTTGCTCCACCGGTATTTCTTTATTCCCTGCGGAGCTGGTACTCGCTTAACAACATTTTAAGACTTTTTTTTTAAACATGAGAAATTACTGTTATCCATGGGATTCGGATTCAGATGCACAGCTGCGCTATGAGGAGTTGCACATTTATTAAATAATATTTCTTTATTTTTTCTTATTATTATTTTAACGACGTCTGTATGGAGACTTTGCGCAATTTGTCACAAAAAGTGATATTTTGTCCAGAAAAATTTGAACAAATTAAAAAGAGAAATTCATAAGCCTATTCATCCACGTTAAAATGGGCTCGTGTAAATATTGTATATATACATAGTAATGTATATAAATACGTAACAGCATTTCAATGGCACGCGTTTTTTTAATTTTAACGGCGTAACAGGACATACCCAGTAATGCCATTCTATATGTGTATATAAATTGTAACCGAATACTCATGACCTATAGAAAACGTTTAAATTTTACGAGGTATAAACGCACATATATCATATAATTGATTATAATAAATAACGTTTAATTTATACTAATTAATATATTACGTTAATATCGATTATCTTAATATATATTTATTTACTTTTACGTCAATGTGTAAGAAAAGTTCAATCGAAATTTTATACTAAGATGACTGTATAATTAGGGTATACATATGTATACATATATAAAAATAAAATAATTGAAGGATATATATATACATATATATATATATATATATATACATATATATATACATACATACATATATATATATATATATATATATTTAAATTAGGTATTACAAAATAAAATGCGATCTATTCAGGAACATTTAGCATTACTCTAGTATTTTACTCGTGATAAAATCATCTCCTCAACAGAAGTTAATTTTCGTCGGTGTCTTCGTAGGATTAAAACCTGCGGTTTTGTTCATTTTAATCTGCGAATATCGAATTGATGATCCTTCAGCTTTGCAGACTTTTTTGATGTTTCACAAGTCTGGCACAAAGGACTGATATACAAATACCAGAAGAATATTCTAAAATTTTGCAGTAGTACTTAACAGACCGTTATTTTCTAATAGAACGTAGTTATTCGCAAATACAGTCGATAAATGCTGAAGTTCTACAAGGAAGCGTAGTAGAGCCAATATTCTATTTATTATATACTATTGATATCCCGTTTGATAAAAACATTACAACAGCAGTGTTCGCGGATGACACAGTAATATTGGCAGTGGAAGAATCGGCTGAAAAGCCAACTCAAAAATTGTTACAACATCTAGATGCAGTCTTAAAATGGACCAATGATTGGGGAATTAAGCTAAATAAAAGTAAATCGGTTGGTATCAATTTTACCAACAGGAAAATAAGTTTTCAACCGATAATGATAAATTTAAAAACGGTATCCACTGAAAATATGTGTACTTAGATAAAAAGCTGACGTGGATAATTCACATAGGAAAAAAAAGAGCTATAAAGGTAAAAATAGTTGAAATGTATTGGTTGTTAAACCAAAGAAGCACGCTCTCGTTTAGTAATAAACTTTTACTTTATAATCAAGTAATCCTTGATGCCACACATTTCCGCTCGCCTCTTTCTATATAACGACGTAAAAGTTCTTTTGAAATTTCTCATAACCAAATCCTGGTGTCGAGTGTAATCAACAAAACCACCTCCGTTTAAACCTAATCCACTATCTCAGCTGCCATTTTCTTTCCGAACAAGAAAGAAAAGGGTTATCCTTAACATACTTCGGATATCCCACTCAAATCTTATCCATTCGCGTGCAGTTATTTTCCATTCGCCTTTATCTGCTGCCATAATTTTTAAATCGGGATAGGTATCCACTCCTACACTGTACATTATTTGTCCTATGTAGGATTTCCTTGGCCGCCTCTCCTTCTTCTACCTTCTGTCACCTTACAATATTCGTAGGACCAATCCACCGTGTCTTATCACATGACCTATCCGTCTATTTCTTCTGTGTATAAGTGGTTATAAAATTCTTTTCTTCCTTTCACTTTTTCCATAACGTTCTTGTTTGATATTTTTTCAGTCCATTTGATCTTCATCATGCGTCTCCAGCACCACATTTCAAATGCCTCCAGTTTTTCAATATCGACCTTCTTGAGTATCCATGTTTCTCTTCCATAGAGTGCGATACTTCATACATATGTTTTTATTAGTATTTTCCTCAGTTCTATTCCCATATTACTGCTGAATATCATTTTCAGTTTCAATAATTGTTGTTTCGCTATATTTAATCGGTTTTTTATATCTTCTGTATCATTTCCGTCTTGCGACACAATACTTCCCAGATATTTGTATTCGAATACCTGTTACAGTTTATCACCATGTAATTCGATATCGATAATTATATTGCTTAGCACTAGTTACCATTATTTTCGTTTTATCTTTATTTATTTTCATGTTTATTTTCTTTAGTTCATCGTTTAATATTTTCAAACGATTTTCTAAGCTTTTCACGCTTTCACCTACAATTTCAATCTCATCTGCGAATCGAAAGCAACATATATTTCTATTAACAGTAAGCTCTTTATCTATTCGTTTCGTAGCGTTTCGTATGGCTTCTTCTATGTATAGATTAAACAACAAATGTGAAAACTGACAGCCCTACCGTACTCCTTTTCGAATGCTAGTCTTTATTTCTTTATCATTTATTTTTAGTATCCCTTCTTGTTTGATATACATCTCGTATATTATTTTTATATATCTGTTATCTATTCCAATTTCGTCCATCTTTTTAAACATTATGTTCCAGTATGCTTTTCCAAATCAATAAATGCTATATACGTATTTTTACCAACTTCTAATCTTTTTCTTACTATTGATTTTAATCATAGTATTGCATCCCTAGTAGAATTATTTCTCCTAAAGCCAAACTGATCTTCTCCTAATGCAATATCTTATATAATCCTTTATATATAATTTTCCGTAATATTTTACTCGCATGCGTTATATGGTCCTAAACTTCTCACATGAGTTTGCGTTATTAACTTTTGGTATAGGGATTATTATTGACTTTACGAAATCTACTGGGATTACTCCTGTTTCATATATTTGACTGACTAGTTGGAATAATGTTTTCTGAGCTTCATTACCAAGGTTTTTTAAAATGAATTCTGCCGTAATGTTATCAACCCTTGGAGTTTTATTATTTTTTAACTCCTTCACCGCTTTATCAAATTCTTCTCGTAGTATGCTAGGACTCCTTCATTATCTGCATCGGTTTTCTCACCTATCATTATTTTTCCAGTTTGTTTATCTTCTTTAAACAGTATTTCTATGTATTCTTTCCATCTTTTTGGTTATATTTTCACTATAAATTAAAAGTTTACCATTTGCATCCTTTGTCGCATTTTTCCTGCATTTGCTTTTTGCGTCGTTGTTAATTTCTTTATGTTACTATATGCGTGTTGTAACTTCCCTGCATTTAATAATTCTTCAGTTCTTTGACATGCTTCTTCGTAGTATTTCATTTTTTCATCTGTACACCTTTTCGTAATTAACTTTTTGAGGTATTTGTATTTCGCTGTTCCATTTATTGTTATTGTTCTTTTATGTTTTCTTCTATCAGTAGCATGATTTCCTCTGTCATCTAATTTTTTTTAATTTCATATGTTTTTTTCCCTATTACTTTAATATTTACCTGTAATATGCCTTTCTTTAACTTCTTCCACGTTAGTTCTATATCCATGGAGTCGCTTATCTTTATTTTGTTTATATTTTCTTGGAATTCATTTCTCTGCGTATTATTCCTTAGTATTTCTATATTCCATCTTATTATACTACTTTGTATATTTCCTACTCTTTTCATTAATAATTGTGTCTTCATTAATACAGGATTATGATCACTTCCAATATCTGCACCCGCTTCGGATAAGCGATACTTTTCTTCACCTGATTTTCATACCTTGATTTTACCAATATATAATCTATCTGGTACCTACCTTCATTCTCCTGGTGCAAACTGTGTGTATCGTTTTCTCGTGGGAACTTTAAATAATGTATTAGTGATTAGCATGTCTTGTCGTTTACAGAATGTTTGTTTCTTTTTCCTAATCCAAATTCTCCTATTATTTTGCCTTCTTTTTCTTGACCAACAACAGCGTTCCAGTCTTCCATTATAATGGTGTTGTCACTGGATTTTAGTGAACGTAATACTTCTTCTATTTTTTTAAATAATATACTTGTTCAACTTCTTCATCTTTTGTTTTTGATATACCATTATAACAATTGTGCTCGCTTGTTTTGTTTTCATTGTTACTACAACTATTCTATCACTTATTTGTAGTACCGTTTGCACTAACTTTCCCAATTTCTTCTTTAGAATTATAGCTACGCCTGCGTTTCCATTTTGGATATCGGAGTAGATAATTCTATATTCGTCAGAAATCTCCATTACCTCCCCATCTAGTTTCACTTACTCCTAAGATGTCTATATTCATTCTTTTCAGTTTTACATTTTCTAGTTTCCCTTCTTGTAATAGTGTTTGCACGTTCCAAGTTCTAATTACCATAAAATAGTATATATATATAGTAATTTCATGCAAATGAATAATAAAGTATAATAAAAAAGATGACAATCATAACAATGTAAGGTATTCTATGCGGAGTTATTGGTGGCGATGGCGTTGTATTTTTTGTGCGTACAGCGGAGATACATAATGAAAACATTTCCGCTGCGGTCAAAAGTTGTGAATGAAAATTTTAAGAAAAGCTAAGAAGTATATATACATATATAAGTGAGTAAGTATACATAATAATGAAACGTTACTAGCGGCCAAATAAAAGCGACCACGGTTGCGAAAGCTTACTTTCAAGCCTCCTGCGTTAAAAAGACGAATGTTGGAAAGAGGAATGCCAATGTAGTATAAGGCTGGCGTTTGAAGTAATTAAACGTGCCGTGGGAGGTACGATATGCGGTTGTACTTTTCCCGGTCATTTATATATCTATATCTATATATATATATATATGTGTGTGTGTGTCAGAAAATTGTAAATGCGGTTTGAAAGAAAATGTCCGTGTAGACGGAAATGTTGATACAATTAAAAAGGGATGAAAACGATAAAGGATATATAAATAAACCGAAAAGGAACGAAATGGAATGGCCTGCAGAGAAAAAAAAAATCCTAGATAGCCCCCTAATTTCGTCGATCCACCCTTACCCGGTTAAAGCTTATTTGATTTTTAATTTTTAATATTTCTATTTTATATTTTTAATGTTTATATTTTTAATTTTTTTTATTTTTATTATTACACAAAACACCGTCCTGGTAACTTCCGGTTTTCGTCATTCTACTTTTCTTTCCTCCTTTTGATTTTAGTATTTGTTTTTCTTTCTACGAGGATTTATTCGTTATTTCATTTCGCTTCTTATTCTCGTCGAAAATGAACATCTTCTTGGTCGTATCGAGAAAATTGATCATAGTAGATCATGCCAGAAGTCCAAAAAGTTCATTATTTTTCCATCCAATTTAAGGACGTCGTTAGTGCGGACAAGTTTTACATTCGAAGAGGTGTTCCACGCTCAAGCGATACTGGATTTTCCGAACAAGTTTGAGGAGTTGGCCAATCCTTGATGATTATTATTTATTTTATTCTAAATTTATTAACGTTATTACTCACTATTATTATTTAGTTAATATTTTATCTTCGATTTGATTAAATATTTTTCTTCTATCCTTTTTTTTTACTGTACCGTTTCTTCATCAGCGTGTGTTTTCTTGTTTCTGTTTCTTCTGAGTACTTTGTTCAAAATGATCGTTCCCGAACGTATTTCCTAGTTTGTAACTTAATCCTCGGTTTACTTTTTCTAATTCTTGGAACCTAACCATTAGCAGCGTTTTGAAGTTTTTCTCAAAATGCTCGAAACTTTTTCTTCTCTCCCTTTTTCATTAAGTATACCTGAAACTTATTTTTGTGTATAACCATCCCCGAGATATGTTCGTATATTTTCTGTTACGCTTTTTTTTTTTTTTTTCTTTTGTCATATTTTATTACAAAATTCCGGTCGTCTCGAAATTGCGACCAGGCAATAAGAAATTAGGGTCTAAATATACGGGGATAAAGTTGTCCTCTACGACTTTCTCATCCACGGTTAATTTTGACTGCCGTAAAGAAAAGTCGTCACCGCTAACTCAGTAAATGACTGTCTCACGTTAGGAACAGATTACAGTTAGAAGGACTGAATTTAAATTCCGAGAATTTCGAATTGGGTTTTCCCAATTTACGATACTTTCTACATACACTTTATACGAGGTGAAGTGTAATACTGTAATTTGGGTGTATGTTGATGTGTGTGTGTGTGTGTTTAACACGCGCAACAAGTATACGTACGTACACTACGTGTTAATAAATCTTACGTGTCACTTAAGGTGACGTCACCGAGCGATCATGACTACTACTATCAATTTGGGTGCATGTTGATGTGTGTGTGTTTGACACGTGCAACAAGTATACGTACGTACACATGATATGCGTGTTAATAAATCTTACGTGTCACTTAAGGTGACGTCACCGAGCGATCATGACTACTACTATCATAATTATTACTATGACTAATTCAAACGTGGGATTTCGAAAAATTTAGTTTCTTCCCTTCGAGCGCGCGATTGCCGTGTTTTAAAAGCCCCTTTCGGAAATACTGCTTTGTTTTCCTCTGTTTTTTTTTTTTTTTTTTTTTTAAGTGGGTTTAATACTTCACTACGAATTTTCGCACAATTTCGTTGGGTTCGAAATGGCTTCTATCACCCGCTTCAGGTGGTATTATTCATTGCGAAGATTACACAGGTACGTAAGGGTGTTTTATTTTTCGGTTCAGAATAAAATAATAATTTATCGACAATTTACCTTATTAGGCAATCTTTAAAATTTGAGATTTCACGACGGTCAAAACAGAAAAACAGTTCTTTTTCGCCGAATGCGGTTTGTATTTATCGATAATATTTCCCCGCTTAGTCTTAACCCTACCGATTGTTCAACAAATTATGCGGCGTGTTATACGAGCTTTGAAAATGTTAATACGCAATTTTATACATTATAACGTTCTATAGATGTAAATCTGTAAGAAAATAACGTAAACCTCTGCTGTTAACGGTGTTTAAATTCAATCGTGCTCTTTTAACTATAGGTTTTCCCTAATAATATTCGTATATATATATATATATATATATATATATATATATACTCAGTAAAAGTTACATTGTATTTTTATGTTGTATACTGTTTAATGAATATTAATAATAAGAATGTGGAATGTAGTGATTTTTGTTAAAATAAACAACAAAAGAGAAGTTAAAATCACTACAAGTTTTTTCTATATGAGAAATCACAAAGCTTTTCGGCTGTTAGTCCATTACCAGGTGAAATTTAAAAAAAAGTCTAAAATAAAAAAATATTAATTTAAGATTACAATTCACCTGCAACAATATTGATGTTTATCTAGAGTATTTTTTCCCGTATATTTGTAAGTTTAAATAGTATCTAATAATTTTTTCATATACTTACCTTAATCCTGAGAGCAGTTTTATTGGTCTAAATTTTCCGGGTTTATTTATTAACTTTAATTTTCCATTTTTCCGAATATATGAAAATGAATTGCGATTTAGATATTTTTCGAAAATTATTCTTAATACTTATGGGTTATATTATTTATGTATGATTTTAATCTTCTCGTTAGAAATATTGTCACATCAATTCACTTTTTTGTTATTCAGCTCTTTATTATGTTTGTAAGTAATAAATAATTAATTTTTCACACTGTTGGAAGTATATTGAGGAGTGTGTAATGTTCTCGTTTATTTTCAAATTTGTATAGCAGTCTCGTAATTTTTTAAATCGTTTTTGAGTTTATCATTCCACCAAATGTTTTTGTTTCTCTTGTATGCAAGCATTCATTTTTAATTCCATCTATTTTTGTCCAAAAAATGTATTTACATATTGCGTCAGTCTGTAGATGTCTGGTATTATTAAGAGTTTCGATATTTTATAATTGTTTCAAATTTACTACAGTTTACAACTGTTATTTTATTTAACGGCTATTTCGACATTGTATTTGAGTTTATTAATTCGAATTTAATTGATTTGCGACAGGAAAAAAATGTTCGTTAACTTTAATCCTCTGAATTTCTTCCGTAATTCTGACGTTTATTAAGATTAATCACGCTTGATCCATTTTTATTAACAAATGTTTTAATTTGAAAAGGGGTTTTTACATTATTATTAAGTTCGAGAGAATAAATTCTTTAAAAACAATCGCTTATTTCGTTATTTATACCAAAAAATAATTTACTCGGACTAAGCTTTTTCGTTATCTCGCTGGTTTTGCTTATTACTGGTTCCCATTGTGTTATCAATTATATCGACCCATTGCTGGGTGCAGGCATGTCCTAGATGTTATCAATGATTATTTGTGCAATTCGGATGTAAATGATACCTGCATTTTTCTCACAGCCTCATCGTTGTTGGTCTGCTTCTATTGTTTTTTAAATTTCAACGGGCACCATTGCGGCATACGTTTTATTCGCCTGTCATCGTCTTTACGCGCAACGTGTTTACCCTGTGTCCGTTTTTATATTAATAATATATCCTAAATTAAATATATATATATATGTATATATTTATTTAGTAAAGGTTTACGTTCCGTGAGACTAAATTTTAACTTGTGAAGTCTTTAATTTGGGCGAGAAAAATTTTCGACTAATAAGCGGGTAGAACTGTAAAAAAAACAAACGGCCGAGGAAGGTCAAACTTTAAAATTTACTATATAGGCGGGCGAAAACCGAAGCCGGGAGAAAACTATTTCCGTTATTAATGACGTGACATCGTCAGACTTCAAATTTGACTTTTCTTTTAACCCTCCCAGAGGCAGCTCTTTATAATAACTGGGCGCGCATAGTCGAACGGCGGTTTCTTTTTACGTTAATAATAACACGGTAATTTGGAAAGTCCTACTATTTACTTCGAAGTAAGCTGTAGGAAAAAAACCAGAGAATATTACAGCAAGCTCTCGCATAACGGAAAGGTCCGTGAAAGAAAAGATTTCATTCACGGCTCTCCGAAAGATGGGGGCTTCAGTCCCTTATATGGCCGTCCAACGAACGAAAAAAACCATTCGACGGTCGATAGTTGAGTAAAATTTTCCCCAACCCCCTTAAATTTTTATTTATTTTCCGCTATATCATCTTCGGTTTTATTTTTTCTCTCTTTTTATTTGTTTAATCGTTTCCTCTTTATACATAGTATTGGGATGTGCGACTCTGATAAGTTTTACGCTATTATTATTATTATTATTATTATTATTATTGCCGTTGTCTAGCGGTATTTTTAAGGAAGCCGTTTATCGGTATTGTCGCTACTACAACGGTCCACTATTGGTCGAAGGTCTGTTGCTGAAACTGTTTTGCATAAAAAGTTAAATGGCTTCTCTACCACCGCTGTCATCAATCAATCCTTAGGCGAGCGTATGTTTTTTTTTACTTGGACTGTGCAAACGTCAGGTTCATATTTCTTTTCCCTTACTTACTGGAATCGTTATATATTAACCGTCGTCTACTTCTCGCTAATCTACTTCTTCTCGCTGGCTCACTCTGTTTATTATCCAAATTGAGTCAATTATCTTTTCTCATTTCTATCAGGTTGACGCCTTTTTAATATTTTAAGACGCGGTATGTAGACTTCGAAAACTTGGTCGTAATTCGTCTAAATTACTTTCACGCTTACGACTTTTCTACAAATGATAGAATTTCATTCGGATTTTGTACATTTTCGATAGTCTCGTTTAGACTTCTAACGGTCTGAAGTTTGACAAATGGATCATCGTTGTACGTTAATTAGGTTATAGTATTTTAAAATTAGAACCAGAATATTCTTACGAAGTAGGCGATAATAATCCGCGTTGAAATAATTTGGGCGAATGAAATTTCATTCGAGGTAACACGATTTAGAACAGGCAGGTTTAATTTCGATGTTTCCCCCTCCCCCGATTATGGATTCATTGACAGGCTTCTAACTTTGCGTTATCGTTACCTGTGTTCAACTGATTTTTTTTAAAAAATGAACAATGTGTTGCGCATTCTTTGTTATAAATCGGAATAGAATAATATATAATAATAATTTATCGATAATGAGCACCATTAAGTGTTCGAGTAAATCTCATTATATTAGTACGTATGGTTAATACTTCGTAATAATGAAATTGAGAATAAAAACAAAAGTTATATTAATAATAAACGTTAAACCTAATAAAAATAACAGAAATAAATTATTAAAATACCGCGAGCTGTATACGTAAGTACTTTTTGTGGTAGGAAAATATTTGAAAAATTATGTTCAAATTTGTTTATGTACTTACTCACACACACACACACACACATATATATATATATATATATATATATATATATATGAGTGGTGTGTGTTAGCAAATAAACAAATGATACTTAAACTGTAAAAATGGTGAAAAATCATTGAATTTTAATGATTTTTTAGTGTAGAGACACTTCCAACTTGTGCATTTTACTTATATACTATCATTTATACCAGGTATGCAACGTGATGCATTTAAAACAGAATTTTAGCCATGTCTCCGGCAAAAAATTGGCGGATTTCAACGATATTATTTTATTCATTATCATACTCTAAATAATTCAACTTATAAATTACATTGGATCGAAGGCTCATATGGCGTTTTCACGTGGCGCAAATTAGAAATACCATTATTGCACGTGCTACTATATCCACTGCTGGATCGTCAGAGTCGATCTTAAATTTAAAAACTAAAAGACGCACTTATCTCACAATGATTGCGCCGATTTGTCGTTATGGTATTGAATTATATGAATCAACTAGCGTAAGTAATTTGAACAGAATGCAGCAGCAGCAGTCAAAGATACTTCGTATAATCACGTCCGCGCCATTCTACGTTTCTAATCTACCCTGCATAATGATTTGAATATTTTATTTGTGCAGGATGTTTACATTAGTCAGTACGAGAAATTATTTAACAAACTCGAACGTAGCAGTAATCCCAATATTTTCAGAATGCACTCATTAGAACTTCCAGGCAATCCAGCTAGGAGACTGAGAAGGAAGTGGTGCCGGGATGCTCTCCCGATTACCTAGTAACCGGGATTATCTTGAGCGTTACATTTCTTTACCATATTACATTAATTCAATACTTCTAAAAGGCGTTCTTTAATCAATATTTATCTAACATATTACTCTCGCGTTATAATATCTTAATTATGATCCGTACTTATTAATTACTTTATTGTATCGCAATCTAATGTCTCATTGGAGACGTTAGTGTAATACGCCAAATTTATCGTGATCACCGTTGTTTATAGTTCTTGTTACCGGTACAATGTAAGAACAAACAAAAATCGAATACGTCTGTAATTAGTGTAAGCGTACTTCGTATTAATCTCGTCTGTTAAAATTTGGGACTAAAATTTTTTCACATTTTTTTTATAATCCGCGACTTACGGGTTTACCTCCTGGACTGAACAACGTATATAGCCTTCTCTTATGATTCTTGAATCATGTATTACAGATTTTAAAATAATGCTTGTCTGCAAACTCCAGCAAACGATCTCCTCTTTCGTTACCATCACCTAGACAATATGATCTCGCTGCCGGACTGCAGTTGTCCTTCTTTACACCTAATATAAAAATTATGTCTCTGTGTTTTGTTACTTTTTCAATGCTTCGGTAATTTTCTCGTAAAATTCCTTCAGCTTTTACTGTCCGCAGTTAGCGCATACACCTGGATTATTATCAACGGTCTTGCTTGTACGTTTAGCCTAATCAGGATTACTCTTTCTGATATTGCCAGTACATTGTCAATCAGTTTCGTGAGTTTTCTCTCTATTAGTATGCCGACTCCATATGTATGGATGTCTCCTCCAGAATATACGAATTCAGAGTTCTCATTTGAATCGATTCTACCGGCTCCTGACCATCTTGTTTCAGCGATTCCTAAAATATCTATTTCTAGGCGGTTGGCTTCCATAGTTAAATTTCCTAGTTTTCCAGCCTGGAGCAACGTTTTTATATTCCAGGTTGGGATGTTAATGTTGTGTACTTGGCATTCCCTAATGTTTCTTTCACAAATTCTTGGTTCAGTAGTATATTTTTCACTACAAGACTAGTCTATCCTCTTGTAACGCCGATCGTCACTCGGGTCGCATGATATGGTCGCACATTTCACACCGCTGGACTTATATCCAGTGCGCTGATGGTCAACCAGGGCGCGCGATCAACATAAACTATCTCTTGTACTTTTTTTTTTTTTTTTTATTTTATTTTATTTATAGACGCTCGATTTATCATTTGCGTCTTAGAGTTGATTATAAGCTGTTTATTAGGTTAGTGTCTGTAAGGTACTGTAAAAGATTTTTAATTTTGTCCGGGTTATCTTCGAGTATTGTTTTTATTGTGTCATGATTTAGGTTGTATTTTATACGTTGGTTTCTGTATTTTGTACATTCTAATAGTATGTGGTTTATATTTAATTGCGAATTGCATTCTTGGCAGATGGGTGGAGGGGTCCTATTGAGTAGGTGTTGTAAAGTAACGTGTGTACTGTACGTAGTCGAGCTAGCGTTTTTTCTGTTTTTCTTTCTTTCCGGTCTGTTGTTTTCCAGTTTCCTAATTTCGGCTTAATCTGATATAGGTGTGTATGTGTACATTGGGTCTCCCAGAATTTTTGAAATGACATTTTAATTGTTTGTATAAGGACTGTATGTAAATCAGTAATGTGAGTTGATTTTATTGTTTTTATATTCGTAGGAGTTGTTTTGACTATTCTATCAATGTTTTCATTCGCAGCTATTCCCGAATGGGCTGGTGTCCATAAAAGAACAAGTTCATTGTTATTTGAGATAAGGTTGTTAATAATGTGTTTTAGGTTGAAAGTATCCGAGTTTGCATTTTTAATATATTTTTGAAAATATGTTTAAGAGCGCTGTAAGAATCTGTGCAGATTACATATTTATTCGGTTGTGCTTGTTTAGATATGTATTTTAAAGCTTTATAAATTGCAAGAAGTTCTGCTGTAAAAAACTGAGGCTGATTCTGGTAGATAGTATACTTGGGATTGGTTGGGTGTAAGATAGGCCGATGAAGTTTGGTTTGTGGACTTTGATGCATCAGTGTATATTTGTGTATAATTGCCGTACTGTTTTTCCAAAATGTTGTAAAATTTTGATTTGAGTATATTTGAAGGTGTTAAATTTTTCTTATATTTTTTTCCAGTTCTGTGTTTATTGCTATTGAAAGCTTTGTCCAAGGTGGTATTTTTGGAGCTTGGTTTGTTTTAATTTGCGGTAATCGATATTGAAGTTTTGCTAATGTATTGTTAACGCGTTCTGATAGGGGTTTGGAAGCATTTGGCTTGTTTAAGAAAGTATGATGAGATTTATTCGTTTGTAAGAACTGGGATGTTGGATTGGATGGTGTGCAAATTGATTGTGTGTAATATTTTAGTGCTAATATTTGTCTTCTGTATCGGAGTGGTAATATGTTTGCTTCCACGTGTAAAGCTGTGTTTCAGGTAGTGTGAAAGGCTCTCAAAGCAATTCTAATAGCTAGATGTCATGATGTAATTCTAGCGAAAATATATACACTAGTGGTATCGCGCTGCTTTCTAGTGTCGCAGTATGCATGCCAGTTTCTATGGTTTCCATTGCCGCCATGCAGTTATCAATTCACAGCTGTTCCAGCCTACTTGACCTCCAGCTGCACTTGATACTGAAAGAGTTGCCGCTCTCTTTCAGAATATGTGCTTATTTAATAGAGAGACAAGATTTACTATTACCTGCCTCCATACACTCTCTTTCGTTGTCGATCTTTGTCCGCGACTGTTTTATTCGCAGCTGACCTACATATCTGTAGGCCATTCAACTATTCGCAACCTGTGAACGCGTCCCGTTCTGGTTAGAACTAAGTATTCATCTTTTCCGATCTTCCGTAGCTCTTTTTAATTCAGTATCGGTTCCCAGTTTCTTCTAACGGGGCTGTACATGATCCAACCAAGTTAATCGCGTTTTTTCTTATCACATTTAATAACGACCTTTTCTCTTTAATTTGTTCTAGTATCTGTTTATTTTGAATTTTTCCCACCCCGCTATCATCCGTTCCATTTTCTTCCATCCGCGTCTGGAAAGTTTGTAACTTATTCATATTCATTTTACTTAAAGTTCAGGTGTCGGCACCATAAAAGGCAATGGACTGCACGTACATCTTCAATATTCATTTTCACAGATTCAATGGTATTAACTTTTGTCTCAATACGTATTGTTTTCCTCGAAACGTAATGTATATATATATATATATATATATATGTATTTTCTTTCTTTCTCTCCTCAACCTTACGGTTGATGGGTTTGAATAATTTATAGCCATGTTAAATCCGTCTTCGGGAACACATTCGTGCTTTTATGTCGACATAACTTTCGCCTTTTCCCCCCCATATATCCAATTCTAGGTCTTTCGTTACTTCGGCTTCCGTTCAACTTCTCTTCAATTAACGCTGTCATCCATTCTGAGTGTCTGATGAAATGCCCAACCATTTCATTTCTTATTTTCTTTATTGTATTTCCGATTTCCCGTCGTTCATTTATCTCTTGTAGAACTTTATCATTGGCAATCTTACTCGTCCAAGGTATTTTCAGCATTCTGCGCCAGCACACATTTCGAACGCTTGGAGCTTATCGTTTTCTCTTTTCAAAATCGTCCATGTTTCCGCTCCATATAGAGCCACACTCCAACTAAAGCTTTTTACGAAATATATATATATATATATATATATATAAGCACATATATGATGCATGTATTCGTGTGTTTGCGTTCGAGCTGGCTTAATTATTCCTTTTGTGTGTTTTTTGACGATTTTAATATTATATACACGAGTCTTTTTACATAATGCATTTTTTTCCAGACTACTCCAAAATTCACTCGTAAGTCATCTGTCGATGTTGACTATATTACTCATCATATTTAACAGAGGGGTAGTTCTTTTAGGGTCATTTCATATAAACTTGTTACTATTGTGTAAAAACATGTAAAGTTATATTTTTGCTGAATAATTTCGAAAGGTGTCGAATGACTTATCAAGTATTATTTGCGTGTCTACATCGAGTGAAAATGTTTACAATCGGAAATATGATTAAATTTATTCTTTTGAAACTTGAGAAAAGAAGCCATTGTAAAGCAGATGATTTTCAGATAATATATATACATATTAATATATATATATATATGGTATTATTTTTGTTCGATCGCTTTTTAATCATGAATTTAGGTAGTCTTTATAATTTCAACAATTGAAAAATTTTAATACATAAATTTGTTTTCATAAATTAGTTTAATTTCAATTATGTAGAATACTACTTATACAAGTATATAAAGACATTCTCGACGCATCGTTTTAAATGTAGTATAATTACTGTTAAAATAAATTTAAAATATATATATATATATATATATGTCTTCTTCAATAGCCATATTTATAGTGTTAATTTCGGGAAACAATGCATCGCAAAATGATCACCAATTACGTAATAATAAGTAATTTAAGTATTGTCATTAAAAACTGCGAAATCAATCGAATATAATAATGAAATTATTCAAATCGTAGTCCGAAAACATTTTCTCGGATCCATTTTACCGATGCTCAGTTAAATATTTTTAAAGTTTAGTTTGAGGAAAAATGGAAAATGCGTGAGTGATCTCCTTTTTACGTCTAAGAATTTCGCTGGATAGGACGAAATAGAAAAATATTTAGAAGATTTTAAAAATTATCGTTTATCATTTTTTCGCGCGCAGAATATAAAATTACCACTTTCTCGGAAAGCGATTAATAATTATAATCGGGTTTATATTTCCAACTCGTAACAACGAGCTGCAGATGGCCTTTATGTTTGTCGAACACTTTCTTTCAATGTATTTATGCGCATTTTAAAAAATTGTACGTACCGATTAAAAAAATCAAAATTACCATTACAGTTGCGTCTTAAATCTGTTTCCGTTGTGAAAATTCAAATGCAGATTTCGTAATAATAATAAGTCTCTCTTGACTGTGTTTTTTTGCGAAGATCGAAGTTTCCGTGAAAAATACTGTAAGAATACTTATAGACTTTTCGAGGAAACTGCTCCTTATGCTCTGGATAAATACTACTTAACGGATAAATAACTAATTTGTATTTCTGCCTGTGCAGCCTCTTCATACGTTGTTTGTATTTCTTTCTGAGCAGATATACGCGCTATATTTTTTTTCAGACCCCAGTTCGTAAAAACGAAGGGTTAGGTCTTTAAGTACAAATACAGTAGAGATAACAAATTGTTCAGAACCCGTCCAATTAAGTTCACGGAACTCTAAACAAACTATTTTACAATATATTACAAGATTAAATTAATTTTTATACCGTATACTTAATTTATTCTACGACAATTTATTTCTACAATGGTGAAAACAGCTGAGTTACTAATCGATCTGCTCTATTATCGCTAAAATCTTTATTACAACGATTACAGGTCGGATTAACAGTATCCGGTAAAGTTACATAGTTGTTGTCGGAGTGTACAATTAATTTTTAAATAAACTGTGACCGGTCGTAAATTGTACGTTAAAACAATTATAGGTGTAAATCATGTATTACTGAAATGTCTAGGAAAGAATGTTTAGCTACACCATTACATATATATATATATTCGTTCGGCTGTGATTGAAATTTATTTGTATAATGCTTAATACATGTACAAACTAAACGTTTAAACTTGTTTTGTTCACGAATAAAATAAGGTTGTCGCGATATTTTACATAAATTCATGATCTGAATTTATATTATTTTTCATAAAAAATATGTTAATATGTTTCTCTATATCTAAATACTTTAATTCCTTCAAATGCTTGCCAAATAGCTAGTAGTTCTGTAGGATTTAATCAACGTTATCCGCTATAGTTCTTTGAAAGCTTTTTAATATGTACTGAAATCACTTTATTTTTAGCATATCTTTATATATGACGCTGCCATAAGGAATGTTGGGTAATACTGCACTTTTATATAGTGTTATTGCCTTTTTGAAAACAGTTATTATTATTGTACAATTTGTTAAATATAATTAAAAATTTATTTATTTTGCTAATGTTTGTTGGGAATAAAATTTTATGTTATCTATTATTATGTCATTTAATTTGACTAACTAGGCTAATATTTAATCCGTGTTGCGCTAATTTTCTGATAAACAACATATGATTGACTCGGAATCGTTTATATTTATATTTGAACAAATTCGAGTTTTGTCAAAACTTGAAAAATAAAACGTACTAATCACTTTGTATATGTGTTGATCCGTTTGCTTCAACTTCTGTTCATTTAATGCTATATTGACTTATCGCCGCGTACATAATCATTGTCTTGTTTTTTCGTTTTTTTTGTTTTTTTTTAAATAATATTGTGTAAATCTCCATATGCCTAACTAGCAGGGTTATTACAGTATAAGAAGACGTGTGTCTAGTTTATATGTATGCTGGGGTCTGTTTTCTCTTGCAAAAGCCAGAAAACTACCTATTGATTCAGGGTTGTTTGAGGGTATTTTGTGTATCGGGCTCTGTATTTTGTGTTTTAGCCTGTGTGGTGTGAGTGTTTGGCAGTTGTAGATTAAGTGTATGACTGTTGGTTTTGTTAAATGTCCGCATAGGGGGCAGTTTGTTGGTGGAGGGCTTTTGGTATAAAGATAATTGTGCGATATGGCTGTACGACCCACACGTAGACTGTTTAGGGTACCATATTCTTTTCTGCTTGTGCCATCTGGAGGCCACCAAGGTTCTATGGTTGATTTTATGGAAGGTTGTTTGCGAGGTCCAGTCGGTGGTCCATTCCTGTTTACTGTTATTCATGAGTACGTGTACTAATGTGGACGGAGGTGGTGAGTATTCTGGTACTGGTGAAAGTACCATAGACCGAGCTTCAAGGTTTAGTTTATCACTAACGTGCATCCCAATGTGACGTGGGATCCACAGAAAGCGGATTTCCCTTCCTTCCTTATGTAGTCTATGTAGATTGTGTTGGATTTCTAATATTATGGTATTTTTATTGTCTTGACGGCATATTAGTTGTAGAGAGGAGAGGGAGTCTGTTATAAACCAATGCTTTTCGACATGGGAGTACAGCTGATCTGATCTACTGAATACAGTGCATAATTCCATACAACTCTGCATCCAGAGAAGTATATCCATCGCTTAGTCGGATTGAGTGTAGTATATTATCAATTTGGTAAGAGCAAGCTGCTGGTGAATTCTCGCCGCCTGCTGTAGATTTTGCTCCGTCTGTGTATGCGTGTGTGTAGTCATTGTATTAATAACATTTCTTTTACATTTGTAGGGTGTGTAGATTTATTGTGCTGTGTGAGAGATAAATCTATTTTTGTTTCGGAAGGGTCCCAAGCAGGTATCATTATATTGTAATTCAATGTTGATTTTGGAATGAAGCTTATGTGATACGTTGATAGTATGTTAAGTAGATTTGGTACAGGGTCATTTGCAAAATGGGGGGTTAGGGGATGTACGTTCTTTGGTGTATGAAAATGTTTTATTGTAGCTAAGCAGACGGCTTAAATAGAGGTAAGATATTTTCTGTAGTGTATAAGTGGAAAAGATCCTGCCAATGCGCACAAGCTCTTTGTTGGTGATGAGGGATGTACTGCAAGGATGGATCGAAGTCCAGCATGGTGTACTGTGTCTAATGTTCTTAATATAGATTTACTGGCTCTGTTGAGTATACCTGGCACCCGTAGTTGATTCGTGATAGGATTATAGATTTATAGATATTTAAGAGGATTTGGGTTTTTATATTGTATTTTGGGTTTGGTAAATATTTTAGAATTGGGAGTAGTTTTAAGCACCTACTCTTGACTTCAGTTATATGGTAACGCCAGGTTAATTTGAAGTCGAACAATAAACCTAGGAATTTTACTCTTGTTTTGGCTGTTAAGAGAGAGTTATTTATACTTAAAGAAAAACTGAGAGATGATAGACGCCTCTTATGGAAAATAATGTATGATGATTTGGATGTAGAAAAATATAAACCTTTCGTATCAGACCATTGCTGCAAACGATCTATGGTTTTTTGTAGAATTTTTTGTGCATTAGAAGGAATACTGGATGACAAGGATATCGTCAATGTAAAGCCGAGCGGTAACAGGCTGCGAGATATAATCTGCTATGTCATCGATATATAACATGAACAAGTTGTACCAACTGCAGAGCCTTGTGGAACACCGTTTTCAGTCTGAACTGGTGTTGATTTTGACAAACCGATCTTAACTTGAAAAGTTCGGTTGTTTAGGAAACTGTATAAGTAGTTGCCTAAATTACCGGTTATGCCGGCGGACTTTATTTTTATTAATAGTCCACGTCGCCACAAGCGATCAAACGCTTAAATCGAAGAATACAGCATATAAGTGCGGTTTATCACGTTGAGATGTCTTGTTTATTACATCCGGGCCGATGATTTTAGACCGTTCGTGCAAATCCATCAACATGCCTCGTATATCAGCGGCGTAATATTGATTCGATCTTTCGTCATCTACATTTATATCTTTGACTTCCTATAATGTAAGTTTCTAAACATACTTATAAAAGTTTTAGATTGTATTTCGTTTTCGGACCTATGTCATATGTTTTACTCATAAGTTGTATTCGCATTGTTTTTTTTTTCATAAATGTCGTTTTAGTGTTTTTAACATTTTTCAGACTAGTACATGAAGCTGCTTTTACTTTAAACATTTACTAAAAAAAAAAATCGACAATCTTGACTCGACTCGACTCCTTTAACGTGCCGTGTACTGATATAGGGCTGGATGCACGGTTTAGAAGTACTATGATTGAATAAACCAGTTATCCTAGCACGGAACCAACTTTGTCTGGACTTTCTTTAATGCATGGTGAAGCCTGCACTTGACGCGTTGGTTGATAATGCTTAACAGTTATTGGCTTACCATTACAAGAGCTGCGTGGAACATTTTCTCTCCCTATATGAGAGTGGAAGCTTGAGTCTTCTAATTCGGTCATTCTCTGATGGAAAAATTTTCCTTTCATTTGTAACAAATCTTTCTGTAAACTATTTCGATTATATTCGTTAGTGGGCTTCCATTTTTGTTCCTCAATTTTATTACATCTCGTGATAATAGTTTCGCGGACATGACATCCTATCATCTGTTTTATTCCGAGATTTCTGCTTTTATCGAGTTTCGTTATGACTAGTTGTTTTTTGTAGCGTATTTTTTACAATTGGTTTAATTCATTGCGGGAACTTCTTTTATTTATGTTGCGTGAACCTAAGGCGTTCATTTAATTTCCTTTCTCTTGTTAGTAATTTATTAATTTCTTTTAGTAGTCAAGCTTCTTTTCTGTTAACCTTCTTGATTAATATTCTGGACGTAACGATTTTTTTCTACACATCTCCATGCTTATACTCTTGGCAATTTGTCATTACTATTGCTACATGCTGAAAATTTTAATGTAATTTTCTACTCGTTTCTCTATTTAAAATTTGCGTTTTTCTACATTTACCTGTCCGTTAGATTTTTCTTAAAGAAGGTATTATACATACATATGTATATATATATATATATATATATATATATATATACAAGTACATATGATTCGTAAATAACGAAGCGAGTGTATATGTATGTGTGCGTTTGTGTAAGGCATTTGTCTGACTGGAGGCGATTTCTAGATATAATACCGAGACAAATTTGTTTATAACGCTTCAGTGAAATTCGAACGGTAGGAATTATTGTGACAGTAACAGTTTAAAAAAATCTGAAGAACAATACATCTTCCTTCGTTTTTGAGTTTTGTTTTTTCTTCATTTCCTTTGGGTTTTGACGATAACGACGAATTTGGCCGTAACAGAAAGGATGAACAAATAAAAAGAATCGAAAGTGGCAGACGAAACTAGAGCAAGAAGAGTTGCAGTAGAAACAAGAGGGTTGTTGTAGAATTTTTGGCTTTATATTTTTATTTTACCTAAACGCAAGCCGTGGCACACAAGCCCCATTACTTGCGTATACAGAGATATGATAGTATACACAAACATGCACGTATCATGCAAATGTATAATACAACGTATAAGGTAGAGTTGTTTATTTTGGTTTATATATAAATAAACGGCATTATAATAATAGTAATAATAATAATAATAATAATAATAACAAGCAAAGTTGAAGGTAATACCCACATTACTACGGTTAAAGGTAAACGGTGTAATGTGTAAAACAAAAGGTGAAGGGCCAAAGTTTTATAAAAGAAGTTTTATAAAAGCGGAAAGAATAACCCGCGATAAATACAAATAAGAAGAGAAAATATTCGAAGTGAAAGAGAGTTATAGGTGTGAAATACGTTTTATATATATATATATATATATATATATATATATATATATATATATATATATATATATATATAATCCGCTTGAAAGTATATAAACAAGCTTTTTATTCGTACATATATGTATATATGTATATATTATATAATATGTGTGTACGTGAGTGTACAGATATGTAGAGGTAGTAAATAGTTCAAGACGAAAGGGATGATAGAATCAAAGGAAGATGTGTAATTCATTTATGGGGAGTTTTGTAATACGTATCGCTCCTTACTTTTTCTAGCTCTTTTCTTGTTGCACCCTTGCATACATTACGTGTATATAAGTAACATCTCGAAGAAGGGGTGGTTATTTCCAGCGAGAATTCTCAGTCTTGTAAAAAACAACACGCCAGTAGTAGCCTATGAGCAACCCGTTTCGTCATCCGCGTGCTGTTGCATAATTTAATACGCTCTTCCTATATAGCACGGTGAGATTCCTGACCGTTTGGAACGTCACGCTCCTCCAGCGGAGACGTGATTTTATTATCGAGATTCCCAGCTAGGGGACGCAATCTGCTCGGAAATGTAACTGCGTCGTAAGAAACCCACCGACCGATCCGGCGAATTTTTTTTTTCGAAGAAGCTTATTTTTGTTCCGGGTTTCCGCGTTTTTTTCCTCGGTCATAAATAAGTTCGCTGTCGGGCGAATTATTTTACGTCAATGGCGCGGAGAATTTTTCCCCCCAAAAAAGAGAAAAAAATATTAGAAAAAAGTAGAGGCAGTAAAAGAATATACACGCCCAGGTGAGGCCTCGAAGCCACGCTATAAATATAAACGAAAGAATGCGTATCAAATTTTACGAATATACGTCCTGGAACGTTTCCATATTTTACCTTCATCTTAACGATATCGATAGAGTTCTCTACAGATTTAGTAGTGACGGTAGCAGCAGTTTCGCGCGGGGTTGTAATAATAGGTAATTGTATATAACAGCCGACAATTTACTTTCACTCTAGCGATATTGATAGAAGCGGCGATTCTACTAGTAAGATTAGGATAACGGTCCAGGATGTGGTCGTTGATAATGGTATGGAATACCGAATGAAAACAATAATTATAACCGATTAATTATTGATTATTATTTGTTGGATTTGAATTAGTAATGTTTCCTATTAAAGCCGATGCTAAAACTTTCGGACAATGCGACAAGTATCCGGGCGATTACTGATTTCTGCATTTGTATGTGCAAACTGTACAAATCGGTTAATCTTGATTCCTGTTGCTGATATGATGACGATTGCTTCTTAATTTTTATAATGTTTTTCTGCATGTAAAATTTTATAATTTTAGTTAATATTATTGATTGATTTTTTGTTTTAATTCTGTACAATGTTCTCCGAATAATGATCGTTTTTTCACTTCTTCGTTATATTGTACGTTTAAATTCGAGAATTTTCTTACATTTTAATTAATTTTTTTAATTTAGCTTTTGTATTTTCATAAATTGCTTATTCTTTTATATTTTATTATTATTATTAATAATGTAAATTTAACGCGCTGTGTGCAGCAACTAAGCCTAGAGTACGAGATATGCGTAAGAACACGATTAGGTTAGTTAGGAAGGAGTATTCATCTTCGAAGAGAAGAGGAAGTAAGGAGGGAAGGCTGAGAGACAATCCGTGTGAGGATAGTCAATGAGAATATAGGGAGACAGAAAGCGCTACACACGCGGCACTGAGGAGCCGGAGTTCTGTTGATCAGGGAATGGGTGAGTCTTATATAACCCAGCCGCAATCTGTTGAGGACACCGCTTTCTCTTTGGTGTCCATCTGGACAATGATTTAATAACCCGGAAAGTGTTTATTTATTTATTTATTATTATATTTTTATTTTAGGACGCTCGACTAGAAGGGTCATTTGCGTCGACGGAAATTAGATACAATAAATTACAGAAAAATTATTTACTACTTATATAGTTTATAATAATTTTTTTAAATCGGTTATTTTTAGAAAATATATTACTCACTCTATTACCTCTTCATTGTAGTACTTCACTTATATCTAAGTCCAGTTATTGATTACGTTGTTGTTCGAATTTCGAATGTAATGACATGTTCTACGCTAAGCGCTGAACGTTGACAAAACTTGCATGTTACCGACGACTTCGATTAGTGGCCCGTGCGTTAACCTAGTGTGGCTGATTCGTAATCGGGCTCATCTCTTCGTGTCTGTTCGCTCGGTACGTTCTACTCGCGGTTTGATTTTTCGTAATTTGTTTTCTATTAATCCCGACCACGACTCTTGGAATTTTAATTGTTTGCTTTTGCGTGAGCCGGGATTTCTAGTCCGTGGAGTTGGCTTTTGCCATGGTGAGTAAGAGGAGGCTCGTTGTTAAATATATATAAAATTTAGTGATTCGAATTATTTTTTTTGTTGTTCATTTATTAAGTTTAAGAAATTTAGACCTAACAATTAAGCGAGAAAAATTAAATAATTTTATTATTATTATCAAAGTCGGGACGTTTGTATTTCTTTAATTTAATTTAATTCCATTTTTTACTTTTTTTTTGCTGGTTATTGTACGAATTGGGCGGATGAAAATAGACGATTTACAGATTACAGAATGGCGATTCGTTAACCATCGAGATAAATAATTCGTTTATATTAATTAGATATTGTCGAATTGTTTTTATAAAAAGTCGAGTGCTGACTAGAGTTTAACAGGTGGTTACGAATCGGATATAATAACTGATTGTTGCCATTTGGTGGTTCGTTGTCTTAATATTTCGACTAGTTCGATCGAAACTTTTATCCGTCCACGAATGATCGCGATTTATTTACGCAAAGTCATCGCGTAATTTATTAAATCGTAATACACGTTTCAAAACAAGTTTCACCGGCACTAATATTCGGACCTTTGTAATGTTCTAATTCTTATAATCGTTGTCGTACGATCGTGCGAAAAAAACGAATTTCTTTAGCAGTAATTTTGGAAGATGCTACAGCCGAGAACAACTTCGATAAACTTTTCACCGTGTTCTCCAATGTACGTTTTCGGTCGGTTCTCGTCGAATTCTAATACGGGGTGGGACAGACGGCATTCTAGTCGACCACTAACGACATTATCTACTAAAAAGCTCCAAGATGGCAGCCGTTAGCGTAACCGACCCGATTTTCTAAGGCAAACTAATAGACGGGCCGATAGAAACGCGTCGTGTCCGGCAATTAAAACAGTTCTTCTCGTTAGCGTACGGACGTGGAGTTGTTTAATGTCTGTTCTCAGTTTCTCTCTCTAAATTATTGAATAATAATCATCATAAAACGACTATACTCGGGCGTAAACAAGTTTGCGCTCTGGCGCTTTTACAATAGGTGCCGCTTGTGTATAAGCCGTGTTAAATTTTGAAGGCGAACGTCCTTATCAGATGCGGGCATTAAGGTTTTATACGGAAATACCATCTGCAAACCTCATTTTCTTATCTTCAATTTGCCGCGTTTTAGTAATAGTAGAAATAAAATTATCGTCGAAATTCGGAATTTGCAAACGAGAAAGGGGAATCGTTCGTACACAGTTATACCGCTTAATATTTTCTTCAACTAGACAACGAAAATACCGTCGATTTTCGGATAACAGAATTATCCGTCTTTCACTTTCCCGTCTGTCTGTATATCTGCTTCTCTTTTTAACTATATATATATATATATTATATAAATTATCATTCTCAGAGTAAGTGTTCGTTTTACTCGGGAGAAATTTAATTTTAATTTAATTTTCGACTATTGCAGCGAGTTGAAGAATAACTTTGAATTATTACGTCTAAAAACCGCGAGTGCGCATTACTTAAATCGGTATAAGTGCGCGTAAAAGAAAATGAAAACATGAAAAATCCGACTGTGACCGGCCAGTGAAAAAATCCTTATTCGCGCGTAACGAGAATTTTTTACGTACGATCGATAATTCAACATCACTATAGTTACTTCCCCTCAGTCTCCAATTGCATGCATTCATATTATTCGCTTTCCCTCTTGTACCTTCAGCTTGTTCGTTGTCATTAGTTCCAGCCATCTTCTTCCTCTTATTTTGATTTTCCAGTAATTTTTCCTCGCATTGCTACCATGAACATCCTCACGAATTTTATGTGCCAGGTATATCGAGATAGATAATTAGAACAATAGACTTCTTAAAAAGTAGTCCTGAAAAATTCGGAAAATTTGTAAAGCCAGCGAACGAAAGGTTTACATTTCGTATATCGATCGAGGGATGATAATATTAACCTTTTCGGTAGTATAGGTAAATAATTTTACAAAATGAAGAGATGAAAATATAAAAATATACGAAAATTTAGTCGCTCGAGCGTTTAATGAATTTTGTACATTTAGCGCGCGTCTTATGTTCCGGAGGGATTGGACTTTTCTAGTGAAAAATGTTTCTCGCATATATGGGGTCTCGTTGCGTACCGGTAATGTTTTTATCAATTGCTTTGAAAGCAAAAAAGCGAAAAAACTACATTTCTGCTGATAATAAATACAAAGAAGCTTCCAGGTAACGAAGTTATGTCCCTTTAGCTGAAGGGAAATTGGATCTTACCGGAAGGATAGTAAGACTTAAGAACGGATCTGCTTGTGAAAGCGGGACATGTTAATCGAGTGTTGCCAGTCATCGCGTAATGTTTACGAATTTGAAACGAAAACCGAATATAAAATTCGAACAGTTCGTGACGCGTTTTCTAATGCGGCTGGGTATGTTACAGATCCTATTCATAGACGACTGAGGAGTACAGAACGCGAAGGAAAATAAAAGTTTCCTCCGGAACCTTCGTAGCAGATTTAGCGGAATAGTAGAGGAATTTATAGGTGTGTAGAGCATCGTCGGTTTTCCATGTACGTAGAAAATGTCTAATTCCTAAAAAAATACACTACCGGACCGATGTAAAACTTAGGCCGTGAATAATATTAAATTTTTTCTTTTATTTTTTTATACATATGTCTGTATTAAATAAATAATTTGCACGTAAAAATTTGTCGGAAGTATATTTTGAATGCCATCTATTGTTTAATAAACTTGCTATATTTCACTAAACTGGTCGGTTACGAAACATACACGTATTTTATTTCAGATTATTTCAATTTTATTGCGGAAATATTCGTTTTTGAAACATTTCAAAAGGTAAAATCGTATGCACAGAAAAATTACTCATTTTTGGGCGTACACACTCAAAACATTATCCCAAAGGGCAAATGTATATTATATACTCACATATGTACATACCTGTATTTACACACACACACACACATATATATATATATATACATTATTTATATATATATATATATATATATACATTATTTATATATATATATATATATATATATATGTATATATATATACATAAATAATGTATATATATATATACGCATATACGTATATCAGGAAAGCTGGAAGTTGTAAATACTGATCTTTATTAACAACAACATTGTTCACACAGACATTTGCGGTCCTACTGACATTGACAAATCAAAAATTATATCAGACGATTGTGCACCAAGCATTTTGGCTGACCAGTCGTCTCTTTTTTAAAGCAGCTATTGACTCTTTTGACCAAAACTCTTCGTCACTGCTCCAAAAACCACAAAAACAAAAAGTACAACAAATTCCTCACAATGCTGAGCCCCAAGGATAATAGTCTTTGGAAGGCGACTAAAAATCTTACCCACTACAGTAAGTCTCTTCCGCCCCTCTGCAACCCGTCCTCAAGTGACTATGTTTACACTGACATAGAAAAAGCAGAGGTCCTGGATGCTCACTACTTCAAAATTCACGGACAGAACTTACAATTAGCCTCTAACTTTCAGCGCAAAAAAGTCCAGACTGAAGTTCATTGGTATCTACGCAGTACTAAGACGTATCTACATATAACTAACACTACCCAAAATTGTGTTAACCCCATTTGCCCTCTAGAAACATCCAATATCACCAAAAAAATGAAATTAAAGTACTCGGTAGGCCCTGATAATATATCATTACTTATAATAAAGAAACTCCCTCATTCCGCCATTGTTGTATTATCAGATATTATGAATGGTATCTTTAAACTGGGATACTTCCCTCAAAGCTGGAAACTTGCCAAAATCATCGCCTTGCCCAAGCACCATAAGGATCCTTTGCAGGTTTCCAACATCCGCTCCATTAGTCTACCGAGCAATCTAAGTAAAGTTGCTGAAAAGGTGATTTGTGTTAGATTATTATCCCATGTCGACAACAATAACATATTTCTACACTTTCAATTCGGCTTTCGCTCTCATCTCTCTACAACCCAACAAATATGCAGAATAACCGACTCCATTACCCATAACTTCAACTTAAATAAGCATACCAGCATGGTACTTTTTGACGTTCCTAAAGCATTCAATACAACTTGGCACGCAGGTATTCTTTATAAAATGATAAAATGTAACTTTCCAATATGTTTAATTCACTTAATCAATAATTACCTAGGCAATAGATCTTTTTATGTATCTGTAGGTAACGCGTCCCACAAATCTTGCTCTGCGGGTGTCCCACAAGGCAGTATTATCGGACCACTTTTGTTTTACCTGTATCTTTATGATTTTCCAAACCCACCCAACACGCAAGTGGGACTATTTGCAGACGACGCTGCGATATTCTGCAGCTCCTATAGACCCAGCACAATTCGTAATAGACCTCAGTATGTGATATCGCGGGTACTTAAATATTACAATAAACGACAAATTAACATAAACCCTAACAAAACCGAAGCTATTTTCTTCTCCCGCAGGAGACCTGCTCTACCTGACATTCTGATGGTACAGGGAAACACTTTAGAGTGGTGCGATAAGGTTCGTTATCTTGGTGTAATCCTCGACAATAGGCTTACTTTCACTAAACACGTAAATAATATCACAATCGAGACAAACAATGCGTTCTGTTCCTTGTACTCCATTCTTAATCACAAGTCCTTCCTCAACATACAACAAGATAATCCTCTACAAAACACTAATCCGCCCAATTACGCTTGTCCTTCCTGGAGCTCTATATCAAAACCTCCTTTAACAAGTTACAAGTCATTCAAAACAGGTGCCTCAGATGTATTCTCAATGCACCTCGCTATGCCAGAATCGACAGTATGCACGAAGCTACTGACCTAGCCTATATTAGAGATTTTGTTCTAGCTATCGACTGACTTTTTTATTAAATGCTCTCACCAAAACAATGTACTCGTCTTCTCGATTGCCAATTACGATTCTAAGCAACTTCGTTTCATGTATTCCAAATATAAACACATGCGACTTACACATAACATTATGTAGTAATTAATTTTAATTTTTTAATTATACTTTAACCCCTTTACTTAGTAAGCACCTTCGACACCCGTGTCATCCACTTTTTATATGTGTATGTGTACGTGTATATATATGTGTGTATATACATAGTATTCATTTAAGAACTTACAACCTATACAATATATTTATGTAGCTTAGACTTCAGTTTCTATACTATCATGTATTACTTGTAATTAGAAAACGTGTTTATTTTCTAGTCGCAAGTTTTTATTTGCTTTTTTTCTGCAGCATTTAACGTTTTGTTTTGGTTTATTCTTTATATTGTTACTGTGTTATTGTGGTAAGGTGTTCCCGGTACACAATGTTTGTAACCTATATTTTATGTTTATTACTTATGCAAATATACTTTGTTGTTGTGGATAGAGTGTGAATGAGTTATAATTATATAAATAAACGGTATTTAAAGAAATCAATGTAATAAATGTAATCAATGTAATCAAAATAAATGTTTATAGTAAGCGTAAATGTATAACATTAAATCATAAGAAATTTGACGAGATAAGTAGTATTAAAACAATTGTATTATGTCGTATGAGTGTTGTGTGTGTGTGTGTTGTGTGTATATATGAGGCGTGTTTACGAGTATATATATCATTATAAAATTTATCACAAATATACGTTTAAAAAAAACACACACATATGTACACATTTACACACGAGTGGTATAAAATACGTAATATTTATACTTGCGCGAAAACAATACACATATATACACGCCATGGAGATATTACAGATTACTTCGAACATTTTATCTGTGAGTACTCTGCATTTGAGTACTGCATTCATTTGACCAACACTAATCACTCAGGATTCTTCAAGTTCTCTGAAAGTGCAGTGCGACATAAATTTAACATCACGAGTTAATTCTTATGGCCAATAAAAAAAAACACGTTAATTCAATTGTGAAACCAGTATCTCGAACAGCTGATCAATCTTCTGCTACTGCATTTATTAGGTGTTTAGAAAATTAAGTTTGTAAATAAATTATTTTTTCACCTTGAAACTATTGTATAAGCAATTACCGGTGGTTTTTGGGACTATGTTATTGTCATCTAGACTACCACTTTTAAAAAGCACACCTGCAGAAAAGGCTTCATGCATACACAAATGCATGCAGTACATTTGTGTTATTAGTAAAGTATTTGTGGGTAAGCAATGTGTAGCCTGCACGTATAAAGGCCAGGACTACTTCGTTTCTTCCGTTTGAGTTGTAACAAGCAGTAGACTTTATCAAGTTGATGTTTTATTGCTGCAGATTCGAGAACCTTTTGTTTGCTCTGTCGGACAATTTAGATATCGTATGCTGTGAAGGAAGTCTTTTATTGGAATTGGTATAGCCGGAATAAGCGATAAGACATGTTTCTTTTGTGGCTGAATTTGTACTGTTATTAGATCTCACATTATTATGTCCCAGAATCCAGAGCAGAATAATTTTTCGGGAAAAGACTGTTGTTGTAGAATGCGGGTAAAGAAGTACATATTTGATTGCGTAGGATGGATTTGATTTTATAATGGAGCATAGATTTATGATGGAGTAATATCAGAAGGTAGAGAAGTTTGTATAATTTTACGAGTAAATAGAATTAGTGTAGGTCTGGGGGGTATCATTCGGCTTCATAAAAGAGATTGTTTACAGGTGTCGACGAAGAGCACCTAATACTAACCTTAGGACTGAGGGGTGGTGAATTGGGTTTAATAGTGTTTGTACTGATTGATCAATAAGCCGGGAAACCATAATTGCAAATAGATTTCATTAGTGAACGATATATTCGTGAAAGTGGTGTTTTGTCTCCATCATATGTTGTGTGAGATGGTTTCCTGAGAAGGTTTAATTGCCGAGAGCATGCTGCATTTTCCAGTTTAGTTTTTCGTCAAATATCAAACCTAAATATTTGGTGGATGACGTACAATTTAATATTTTGTTGTCCAAGATTGTATTAAGCTGACAAGCACAAATTGCATCACTGTAGTTTTAGCTGGTGAAAAGAATAAGAATTTTATTTTCCCAGCTTCTTGAAGGATTGTTTCGCCTGTTGTGAAGTCGTTACATCGAATAAATATTGTCAAGTCGTCAGCAAATAGGGAATTGAGCACTAAAGGAGGTATTTCTTCGGCAATATAGTTTATTGCAATATTACACCGTGTTGGGCTTAGTACCGAGCCCTGCGGCACGCCGTTGATGATATCATGACGGCTAGATACGATATCTCCTAGTCTAACGAAGAATCTGGGATGTTGCAAGAAATTTTTTATGAAAACTGTTATAGGTCCTATTTTGAAGATGATATTGAAGGTCTGTTGTTGATCGCAAAGCTTAGAATCCACGAGACAAGTTTTTGCTTGAGCAGAACTCATTATAATCGGATATTTATGATTTTTTCCAACATCTAACTAAGCACGCGCATATTAAGGAAATTGGCTTATAGCTCTCTAGATGAGTTGGGTTTTGGTTTTAAGATTGACATCTATTCTGCTATGCGCCATTAGTCTGGGAAAGAACCAGTTAGCCAAAATTGATTGAAAAAATCCAGTAACGAGTAGATTACTTGGTTTGGAACAAATTTGTTCATGAAAATATGAATTTTATCGCAGCCTGAAGCTGCTGGTCGTCCTAATAGCATGATGCAGTTCTTCTAATGTTATTGCTTTATTGTAAAGTTTGTGATAGTGATCATTAATAGAGAAAGGGACTGTGTGCGTGAGTGAGCGATCAAAGTGACTGGAAAATGCTGTGGCTGCTTGGTTAGTGTTGGTGATTCTAATGTTGAATAATTAACTATAAGGATTGTTTTTTCCTTCGAGTGAATTAATTTTATTCCATATTACTGAAGAATACGTTTTGCGCGTAATAGTTGATGTGAACTCTTTCCAAAATTGTTGTTTTGATTGCTTCAAAACAAATCTAGCCTTCACTCGTTCTTTCTGGAAGGTAATATGATTTTCCATTGAACGTTGGGTTTTGAACTACTTAAGTGCCAGTTTTCTAGTTCTTATTGTCTCAGCGTAATTGTCGTTCCATCAGGAGACTCTTTTGCGTTTTTGAGATTTTTTGTGTGGAAGGTTGAGTTGTACTGCGATACACGAGATTGACTAGACGATTTGAAAAGGTTTGTACTGGTAATTGTGGATTTGTATTATCAGTAGCGGAAAAACGCGTGTTTTTGCATAAGTGAGAGTATATATCCCAATTGGTTTTTCGGTAATTGCAATCAATTTTATGTGTGATACTATTTGTGCGTTTCTTTAATACGAATAATATAAAATAATATAAAAAACGTATACATCAGCGTTTGGTGGAATAAATTATATATGGACATACATATATGCGCGGGATTACATACTCACCAATGTAAATACATATATATGTACGTGAATGTGTGTGTGTATGTACGGCAACCTTAACAACGAGGGGAAATCGTCACTGTGAAGGAAGAAGAAATTATTATGTACGACATTTATTTTATATAGAAATATATATATTTTTTACGTATTGAAATGAAATAAAATAGTAATGACAGTTAAAAAATAAAACAAAAATACTTTTTATACATGCATTAAAATTCTTAGTAGTTTATTATATATATATGTATATATATACATATACATTTACAAATAAGTTTATGTACGCCGCTTAAGTAAACTATTAGACAGATTATTCGTGTTAAAAAACGGTGTATCGTAATTATACTTTTAAAGAATTTCGCTAATTTTATAATTAATACTACCGAAAATAATGGTATAATTTTATCGACTTTTTTCTAAAAAGTTTTATGAAGATAAGAAGAAAAAATGGCGCTCCTGAACAGCTGGTCATTTTTTGGGGAAATTAGATTATTAATTAAATCTTAGTTATATCTGCTCACAGCTGTGATGTGTTCGATAAGGTTTAGTTCGCTAGAATTATTTTCCGGGTTAGGAGAGGGACCGATTGTAAACGATGAATTAGGTCGTGGAAGGCTGCCATCTTTTTCGAGAATCTGAGGCAACGATACAGTCTATGTTATTAGTAAGCTTTCAAAAAAAAAAAATATATATTCAAACTCTGCGGTTAAAGTAATAAATAAGTTAAGATTGACAGCTCTGGAGTAAAAATACTTTATGATATTCGTAATGATAACGGTAATCATCGAATTAAATTTATTTAAGTAGGATATTACAAACTTTCAGTATATTTATAATTATTTACAACAAACGTATACGCTTAAATGTAAGCGTGGAATACACGCACCCGCAATAATAATAATAATTTCAACAACAATACTGATACTAATAATCGAAACAAATATATTTTATATATTCCAAACAATTTTACAATGTAAATGTTAATGAACAGAACAACTTTATAAAGCAATCTCTAATCCGAAAATAATAATAATAATTTACTTTATTTCTTCCACTCCGAATACTTAATGAAACTGTACAAAATAAAATGATGACTCGCAGACTGCTGCGCGATAGTCAATTTTATTTATTATATATATATATATATATATATATATATATATATATATATATATATATATGTATTCGTATCGCTCCAAGAAAACGGAACGTATGTACAGAGTCCATTACGTTTACTGCAACCAGTAACGTTCGATATTTATCGAGATCTTCGTTAAGACCGTTTCTTCACTCTTCGACCGTTATCAGTACGTTCCGTCTCGATGGTGGCAGGATTTGTATTAAGCAGAATTTACCTATAAAAGCTTTTGTACGTCGCTGTTCAGGGGGCACCAAGTGTAGGTTCCTTAACACTGGCTTCAACGGAAAACATTAGATTATCGAAAATAAGTACCGATGACAACTCAGACCACCGGCACCTGTTCGACTCTGCACGTATCAAGGCTTGCGGTTATTACGACAAATTGATGGAGTTGTAATGACGATGTGCTTGAACTGATTAATGCGTGGATATCTTTATTGGAGTTGTTTCAACTCGAACGAACAATCGTAATTGAAAATCCGAAATAACGATAAATAAAATACACGAGGACTGTATACGATACGGCGAACGGTAAAATATTAGACGCGCATAAATAACCGCAATGATAAGGCAAATTAAACGGATATCATTTAAAAAGAAACGTAACGAAACGAACGCAATATAATTGCAATTTACTTATTCTATTCGAATATTAATAATAATAATAATAATAATACTTATTATTATTATTATTAATAATATTATTATTCGAGAAAATTTTCTTTTGGCCGATTAGTTCGCGCGAAGAACCGAAAACAACGTCATGAAACGATGTTCAACAGAGTGAAAAGCAAAAGATAAACCAAATTAAAAGGCGCACAGCAAATGGAGCAGCGATTCCGGCATTTTAATTATCCGCTCTTTTTTCTGCACCGTATACTGTTCATTTCTTCAGCGTCGTACGTTTATATATTAACTATATATGATATATATATATATATAGTATATATATATATTTGGATTTTCCCAGACAGCGAGGGAGAAATAAATGCTTCTTTTTTGCGTCTCACACCATTTCTTATTTCGTCGACGTAAAAACGGGTTCTTCGCTTTGTTCCTAATTCTAAGGAAAACGACGTTTCTTGCGCTACGAATATCGTTATCGAGTTTTCCGGCGGAAAATTATATTTCGATTTAATATTTCGACAATTGTTTTTCTTTTTCGTTTTTCATTAATATTTACATATTTTTACGCGTTTAATTTCTCGTCCGTTACTCTCTGGTTTTATTATTTAGGCGACCGACCGAACGATTGCTCGATATTGATTTTTTTTTTATTTATTTAATTTTTTTTTTCCGGAAAATATATTTAGAACTGAAAAGACTGTTGTATAATTCAAATCATTTTAACGATGTAAAATTTCGTTTTATAATTATTCGGAGTTATAACTAAAAAAATTATTTCAGTTTTGACAAATATCACAACTTACTATTATTATTTTATAGCACCGGCTGCACTAAATGCACGTATGGACTTATTGTGATCCTAGATCTGATTTAAAAGGTTTAGTGAATCTCGGAAACGGAAAACATTATGCGTGAGGAATATATTTGACAAAAGGGACAAAAAGAAGGTTCCTAGCCTTGAAGAAGATACGAACGGGTGATATTTGAGTGGGATATTCGAGGTCTTAAGGATAATACTTTCCTTGATCGGAAAGTAGATGGCAACTGAGATAGCGGATTAGGTTTAATAGAAATGAGCTAGTTTTGTTGATTAGACTACCACACACGGTTCCGGCATTTAGTTTCAGAAAAAACTTTTACATCGCTAGAGAAAGCGAGCGGAAATGTGTGTAAACAAGTACGTCTCCATTTCCCAGGAGACCAATGGGAATTCAAATAAAAAATTACGGAAATTTGGTATCTAGTATGGAGGCCGCGGAGATGCAAGCAATGAAAAATTCAGCCACTATGAAATTATTTTTACAGATGGATCGGTCGATAAAATACGGGAAAATTATACCTGTGCTTTATATTACCCGAAAAAAGGCATATCGAAAGTATACAGATTATCCTTTGCAGGCTCCTCATTTGTTGTAGAACTGTTTGCCATTTACAAAGCCTTAGTCAAAGATATGAGGGAAAAGAATATTCTAATAATATCCGATTCCTCAAGTGTCTTATTACAATTATCTAAAAAAAAAGCCGTAAAACTGCATTGTCCTTATAAAAGTTGTAGAATTTAAAACATTAAGCGAATCAGAGAAGATAAGAAATTTAGAAGGAATTTGAGCGGCGGACAGGAGATACTTGAAAATAGCAAAGGATTCGGAACATCGAGTAAAAACGTAGAAAGCCGAAAACAATGAGTGACGCGTGTTATCAAGAAAGCAGACCCCAAACGTCCATCAGAAAAACATCGTCTTTATATTTGGAGATTTCAAGAGCGATATAGTTTCGGAATATATGGGCATGAAAACTTGGAATTCGGTTCAAGTTAATATGGAGAGGTTGCATAAGATATTGGTATATACTGGGAGAAGCGGGCGGTTGAAAATAAATTTTTTAAATTGAGAAAATGTTGATAAGAACTGATTTTTGACGCTGACTGTGTAGTTAGGGATGTTTGAGGCTTAATTTTTTTCTGTTTTAAATAATTTTTCGACCAAGTTTATTATAATATTCGAACGGTTAATGCGATCGAGTTAAAATTGTTCGATAAATAAATCGAAATTTCGAAAATTTTATTAGACGGTAATTAGATAAAATAATTTCGGAATAATACGCGGTTATTCCGAAATTATTTTATCTAATTATGAATATCGACCGGGAAAATAGCTTTAAAAATTTATTAGAGGTATTTTCTTGGTCGGCGTTAAAAATTTTAAAATTCGCAATTCGTGTTCAATAAATATTTTAACATTCGCATTTTTAAAATTTGGTACTAATTCTACAGAAATAATTTGTTTTTCGGTCTGTGATAAACGTGTCCCACTCCAACAATTCTTTGATAACATGTACGTCTGACAGACGGCTGAATACTAAATCCGTTCGAAATGATCTATCTTGTTTTTGGTGGTAAGCAATTCTGCTTTACGACTATGCTACATTTTTATTACAGATCTATAATTGACGCGGTTATCTATTCGTTGTAGTTTTGTTTGTCATTTTAAAATTTGTTGGCCCCCCTATTGAGTTATCAAATTTTTGTTTATATTATTTACAAAAATTGGCGCGGCACGTGATTCTTTTGGAGTATTACAGTCTCGATTAGAATTTTGTTCGCGTTTTTATTCGTCCGGGGATTTCTTGGTTAAGTTTAGAAGAGCGTAGCATATCTATTTTTCGTCCGACTATTGTTAGCGTCAACGTTTGTTTTATTCGCTGATAAGTGTTCTATTTCTTATTTCCGAGTTACCGTTGTTCAATTGCCTCTTTAAATTTCCTTTCCGGTTTATAAGGGTTCAGTCGTTGTCTACAGATATGTTTGGTGACGGCAATTCCATTCAGTCGGTATTATAAATCCGACACAGTGGTTATTTCTGATGGTCAATAACGGAAGTATTTATAGGAGTATCGACGATTTGGTACACGTGTAGTCGAAGATAATAATTCGACTATGCCGACAATTACGAAGGTACTTGGATTCTAATGTAATTATAGTCTTAATACGACTAATGATAACCCAAAAATAACCGAAACAGATTGTATAGATAGACTATAAAAGTAAAAGATACATAAGTGATATAATAAAGGATAAACGTGTATAACGACGACGATTTAATAGGAGTAATAATGATAATCAAATTAAATCGAATAAAAATCAACATTTATTTCCAATGAACCAATTATGAAAATGATAATGAACATATATAAACAATCGAGTAATCGTAGAAATGAATTTTACAAATACATTAACGTTCATTATCAACTAAAAATTTGCTATCCGCCAAAGCGCGTACGTTTTACGAACAGTGGAATTATTATACGAATATTATAAAATAGAAAAGAGTGTATAGATTGCAACGCACACACGAGCACCATATATACAATCATACAGCTACAACATGTAACGAACTCTCCGCACACAAATAACATAATCAAACACATACATGCGTATGCAATTGTATAAGCTATGTACGTGTGTAGATTTTAAATTATTTTTCAAATGATAAAGCGAATAGAAATAATGAGTAATATATCACAAACTAATGAGTATCTTACATTACCCCCTTAAATAGAACAAAATATTAACATTAATTTACGAAGCTCTAGATTTACTCGAGACACGCATTAATATTTCGTCGTCCTTTGTCATTTTTAATCGACTCGTTCACTACTCGCAGTAGTGAATTTTAATCAAGTACAGTTCCTGCATATACAGCCTATATTCTGGAATGATATATATTCCGGAATGATATTTACCGGAACGCGGAGGCTAATACTGGTTATGCCGTTGCCCGCGTATATATTAAACGTCTTATAATTTTTGCTAACAAAACGAAATAGTTGAATTTCACACAACTGTCGGATAAATAATAGTGGATTCTTAATATTTACATTACGATCAGATTTTATTGTTTTAAACAACGCATTCTGTAGGATTATCGACATAATTCGCTTCTCCGTCCAAAGGGAAAAGACTGCACTCTTTAGTTCATAAGCCCGATACGAATGAAAGTATTGTATTTCATCGGAGTTTGCTTTTTTATTGGAATTCTAAAAACCGTTTACCTATACGTCTATGATTTGTTTTCGGTGAAAATCATGTTCACAGGTTTTCCATGTAACGTTTCGAAAACACTGTTTTTATTTAATGAAAACAGTGTTTTCGAAACGTTACGCGAAAAAATATGAATATGCTTTTCACCGAAAAAAAAAAAAAAAATCGTAGACGTACGGGTATCAACCATGAAAGTTTGAAGGTGTATGTTACATTCGTGCGTACAGGAAATGAGTAAAATTGACGAAATGAAATAAAATCGAATGGACAAAATTTTCTCGAAGAGACTACAAAAATTACGTTCGAATTTCTGCAAATTTAAAGAAAAATTTTCGACCACGGTCCATTCACTCTGAGAGTAGTATTAGATGTTTTCAGGTATCCAAAATTCGCTTTCATATTAATGCCTTACAGGTTAAATTTTTATTTTCTTTTCTGTTTCGAATTATTTTCCAGTACTAATTTTCAGCGAATTCTCTTAAAATATTATTGGTTTGGAAAACCGGATAGAGGGAACGTTAATATTACCGCGGGATACCATATATGTATATATATATATATTATATATATATATGGACACACACATATAAGGCATTGGTAGATAATTTTTAGCGGCCACTTCGCGTACCGCTACAAATTAATAACGATAATGCTTTCTCGTCCTTACGCCTCGTGGTAAAGGGATAATTGGAGGGGTTTAAAATAACAGCGAGATTTGACGATGATTTTAATTTCGGGTTGAAAAATTCCACCATCCCTGAACGTTTACTCGAACGGAAGGAATTTCTCTCATCGGAGCTACCGAAAACACGAGTAAGACGGAGAAAATTCTTAAAGATGCGCTTAACAACGACCAGCACGATTGTGAGACGGAGTTATGAGTCGCGGGAAGGGGTGTAAATGTTAGCGTAGCGAAGAGTAGATAATAGGAGATAGGCGCAAGCTGTTCTAGTTCGTTGTAATGCCGGTAGCGTTTCTAAGAGCTCCTATAAGAACAAATCCCTATCGTCGATGCCTTGAAAATCGCTAATGATGTTGCCAGAGCGACTCCGCGAATACGAATTTACCAACAATTGGGGATATTACATATATATATATATACATATTCTGTTCGCCTGTAATGAACATTAGAAAAGCGGAACCGTCGAGGCCTGTGTGTGTGTTTACTTAGAAATTTTTAAAAATACGTTTCTATTTCGTCGACGGCATATATTAGTGTACTTGAAACTAATATAGACGAACACACGTGTACAGATCAACCTGGAAAATAGTCCTTGTTTGCGTGTCAACGAAACATGCAATAAACGTAGCTAAATAATTATACACAACGACCGAATTGTCTGTTCGGTGAAGTCTATTTCGACACCATTCACAATGATACATTTAATTTGTCAAGATAGATAAAATTAGAACTTAAGAATGCCTACGTTCAGCAGTCATTTGATGTTAATCGTAATAAACGAAATAAATTCATGCGGCTACCTTTGCTGACGATATAACTCTACTCTCGTGTAACACACATACCGCCAGTAGTTACCTGCAGAAAGTGATAAATAAAGTAGATAATTGGTTCAACATGGTGGAAAATAAATGTTAACAAGAACAAATCCGTCATCGTACGTTTCACTAATAGGAAAGTTGTGGTCTCACCCGTTGAAATCGACGATGTAGTAATGCCAATTCAGTCTAGTGCTAGATATCAGCGCATGCACTTGGACAGTCAATTGACGTCATCGTATAGTTAAAAAAAATAAATGAACTTAATATTCGAATTCAACTGGCTCCTAAGCAAAAGTAATGCTGTGGCACTTGACGATCTGACCAATCTGAACTTATTGAACTGCGGGGTTGTAGATAGAAATATTGGAATAATATAAACAGCTCAAAAAAAACATCTTATGGAAAATTACAAATGCACCCTGGTACATAACCGACACAATTGTACGTGAAGATTTAAACATACTACACATATTTGATATTATTAATAAAGAAGTATGTCCAAAGACATACAGTTAGACTTGCGAGGTTATCTTAACAGCTTGGCTAAATAGATGTTGGACACTTCCAACGACGTGAGAAGATTAAAGTGCAGTAAACCGCTGGATTTAGCTTAACACTATCGGATGAGCACCACTGGATGCTCCTTCTCCTTATGACAAATAATAAACACCAAAATTATGGCTAAATGATCGCGCTTGACCAGATTGTGAATGAAATAAAACGTAAAAAAAATCTACAGTTACACTTACTTTAGAACAAGACATGCAAGTTCTGTAATTATATTCGAATAGTTTCGTTTTCTCATGGAGTGTAAAATACTTGATCCTTGTTTATATCCGGACAAAGAGGATCAAATTGTCTATAATGTTCCTAAGTATGTAATACAATCTGCAGAATTATGTAAATCGTGCTGGTTTTTCTTTTTCATCTGCCTATAGTACAAGTAGTATTTACCTATTAAATATATGGGACTTAAAAATATGCCTTTAAAATCCGATATCGGATATTAAAAAGTTAAGAGATATGCTCTTACAGTTTTATTTAAACTATAGGGTTAGTACTAGTAGTAAATGTGTGGGAGTAGTAGCAATTTAAAAAATGTAAACGCATGAGAGTAGCCACGAATCAAGATTTAGGAAATGTAATGAAGTAGTTGATGCAACTTCGCCCTTTGGGAGTGAATATTCGTGGCGTAGAATTTCAGAACGCGGTAAAGCAGTTCACAGATTGACTAGGAGTGGAAAATTTTAAAGCTAGTGATGGATGGCTCTGGAATTTCTGAACATGGACTGTCGAAAAATGACTAAAGACAGACTCTCAGCTCTAGTGCTAACGGGAGGCTTAAAGTCTTTATTGTCTGATATAGAGCTCGTGTCCAGGTGTTTTAAAGGACGTTATGAATCGTATCCCAGTTTATTACTACGATCCAGAAAGAAAAAAAAAGGTTGGTTTAATTTAATTATGAAGACTGTTGTTTTAAAAAGTTACGGCTAAATATTACTAAATACGATCACGTGAAAACTTATTCTGCATGCCTCGAAGTATGCGAATTACAGTATATCGTACCTACCCGGTTTGTTGTGACACCAACAAAAACTTCACGTTGCCGGAACTGTAACCGAGACAGAACATGTTCAAAGGTGGCGCATAGTGTAACGGCGTGCAGTAATGTAGGTGAGTTCTAAGTTGAATATGCGGTCGCGGACTAGAAGAGTTTACCTGTGTTAAGTAGATTATTCCGCTGGAGAGTTGTTAACGAGACAAAAGGGGCTGTTGATAGCTTCAAGGGACTGTAAAGTCCTATAATCGCCTCGTCCTGTTAATACTTTACAATGCTATTCTCAGTAGCAAATCGATTATTTGCCATTAGAATTTCTTTTGCTAGGTTGCGCGTATAAATTAAATCCCAGATTTTGTAACATTTGGGACACATCCTGGATAAGTTTAACCCATTCTTTCCTTGGTAAATCGAATTCTGTTGTTCGGATTTGGAGTAAATGTATGATTTAAACCGTTCGGACCATTTATCTTCAGCTGAGGTACATTTTTCGTTAAGCTCTTCGGGTCTTTTATAGACTGGTTTCCCGGATGTATGTCGTTGTATCTCGATTTATAGTTAAATCAGCTGCTGTTAGATACTTTCACCATTCATTTTTTGTTACGTGGCGGAAGAATAATACACAGTGCTGAAGACATTCCGTTGGAGTAGATTTTACTGTTCCCGAGATTATCCGTATAGTATTTGGTTCTACATCCACCTTCTTTACATGTGCGCTATTTATCCAGGCAAAGGCTGCTTACGCCGCCATTGAATAATCAACGACAAAGGTGACGTTCGAAGTACCATTTTCCGTGCTCTCCACGTTGTCCTAGCCAGCTCATGCGGAATATTATTTCGTGTTCTTATCTTCGCTGCATAAGTGAACGGTCCAATGTTACTCCATGATATCTTGGATTTTGCTCATATTTTAAATACTCGCCGTTGTGCACGATGCCTAGCTTCATCCTGGCGAGTCGGTTAGTGAGATGAAAACACGACGTTACCGTTTTGTTCAGATTTATTTTAAGTCTCCATCGCGGCTCGTACACGTCTCCGTTGTGCGTCCTGGTAATATTTATATCTACGAGCAGCTATGAATGCGGGAACACTGTTTGCGAACCGTTATACCTCTCGTTAATGTCAGGTAAATCGGGCAACTGCTAAATCGTTCGATTCTGGAAATTGTTTATTTCGCTAATATCGATAAGTCGTAATTTTAATTTTAAATTTAACATGTTAGATGTTTTTGAAATATGATAACAAAATCGTATTATACATAATTGTCGGTATCGCCTACGACATGAAAACGATATAGATGTATTTCGAATTAACATAAACGAGTTAAGTCGCGAACATTTGCTTTAAAAATTCTATAGTCTGTCTTGAAATAAACATGGAAAAAAAGCGATTAAAATGGTTAAATTTTTATATATAAAAAATACAATCTCGGGTTATTAAGTCATTTTCGAGAGAACGTAAAAGAACGAAATACCAAAATATACACAATTTACAAAAAAAACCAAACATGGAATTTACAAAATAAACAATAAAAAGAAAAAGGAAATACTTAATTTAGACGTAGAATACAAGAAATAACAAAATGTGAAAATACAGTTATAATTTACACTGGGGTTTGTTGATGATGTATCCATGTTGAAAAGCTGTTGCAAATTCTTGTCTACATTTTCAACAAATTTCAATCCACGATCCCTTCGTTCAATCAAAAGTTATTCATATTTTTAGAGAAATTTGTAAAATTTCCTTTCATATATATATATATATATATATATATATATTATCTGAAGAAGAAAAAAGAAACGTCTATTTGTCTCAGTTTATAAAAAAAGGATAGCGAATCATGATTTCCTTTACATTTACAAGTAAAGTAATAGGAATATAAAAGCATTTATCGACGGAATTTACCAATTCAAGAAATGCAAAACTTGAAATAGTCAAAACAGTGCAAGTTTAATTCGGTTGTGTTATACTTATCGTATTTACGTTTTAAGGACCGATAATCTCCTACCTCTACCTACATTATTTATAATCATAACGTCAGACATGGCGAAATAATCGAGGAATTTAGTTGCACATTCTTTTTGATAAAAATGAATGCGAAATGAAGGTTATCGTGCATTGTTTTAACGCGAGTGTAGTGCGATTTATTTAAGAAGCGATGGTTTTAAAGTGGCCGGAGTTTCTCTAAATTACTACAGCTGTTCGAACACCAAACTGGAGCAGCGTATATATATATATATATATATATATATATATATATATATATAATAATAATAATAATGTAATATTACAGTTTTATGAAATATCGTAAATTTATTCGAAAATATTACGCAGAGTTTTATAAATACGTCGAATTTATACGTTTAGTAAACGTTCATTTTTTTCATCCAGCGTTGCCTAAATGAACGACCTTATCTTTTCAGTTAATTGCGTTGGTTTTTTATTTTAACGTAATGGTCGATAGTTAGATGTGTTCTCGTTGATATTAGCCTTCCGTTTATTAAAGTATTTAACTAATTTATTTACAGCATCGGTAAGTCGTCGACAAATCGCATCGATTCGGTATGATGCGGCGACGAGTGAAGTATCATCGGCATAAAGAGCCAGACTTACACGCTACGTAAGCGGAACACGATTTACATATAAAATGAAAAGGGGTACAGACCCAAAATGCTCACTATATTTTATACTAGATTTAAAATTGTTTAACTGTACATAAAACTGTTTACTGGTTAATTGGGTTTTGATGAGCGGTATTAAGTAAAAAGGGAATTCATATTTTTGATCAATTTAAATATAATGCCTTCATGCATTGATATAGTTAAAACGTCTCCTACAAATCTAAAAACAATAAAATCAACTACCGATTTACATACAGTCCTTTCACAAACAATTAAAACGTCATATCAAAAATTCTGGGAGACACAATGTGCAAATACGCACTTGTATCAAATTAAGCCGAGATTAGGAAACCGGAAAACAGCAGACCAGAAAGAGAGAAAATACACAAGACACACATTGCTTCACAACACCTACTCAACGGGGACTACCCATCTGCCACGAATGCAATTCTCTATTAAATATAAACCACACGCTATTAGAAAGTACAAAATGCCAACGTATAAAGTCTAAACTATGATAAAAATAATACTCGAAGATAACCCGAACAAAGTTGAAAATCTTTTATATTACAGACACTGACTTAATAAATAGTTTATAACCGACTTTAAGACTCAAATGATCTATCGAGCGTCTATAAATAAAATAATAATAAAAAAAAAAAGTACTATCAAATGTGTTTTCGAGATCAATATCAGTCGGTATGTTTATTTAAATTTTATCAGTGATTCCATCGCATATAACTGCACTGTCGTACCAAGCTTATATGTCAACTCAGATTAACGCTCCTTAAACATAGTATTCGCACTATGTTCATTTAGTCTAATTAAAATTATTCGTTAAAAAATTTTACTAATATAACTTAGAAAGCCAACTGGTCTGATATTTTTCACAAGGGATACATCGTTAGGCTTAGCGATAGATACCGCTTCATTGAGGTTATCCACAATAAAAATAGGTTAAGCGTAAACAGGAATTGAATTAAAGCGAAGATAGCGGTGTTTTATTTCATACTAGTAGTAGTAGTAATATAAACCACGTGCAAAGAGTGCAAAACCATTGCCTTCGAATAATTTTGAATAAACCTCGATTTACTTCAATAAAATTTCTCCATGATGCGTTAAAATTCCCTTACGTACAGGAAATGATTAAGGATAAAACGAAAAAATTTTTTGCCGATTGTACATATTCCGACATTACAATGGTAAGTTCTATAGGGAATTACGATTACCAAGCTTTACGACACAGGTATAAAAGATATAAGCATAGGCGTATAAAACACATCCTTCTATAGTAAGCCAGCTACAAATTCTAGTTCTAGTATTAATAAATAAGCTAAGATATTTTCAAGTATATTGTTGATACGGTAAGAGCGTACGCACTCTGTTATTTTTAATGAGCAGGTTTTTTGTATTAAAAATTTTTCCTGCAATCTTATAATAAGGCGTAATTTAAATAATATTTTATAAGATTATATTTCATATTAATTTTTTCTGGAAAGAATCGTTGATATATTCGGTACAGAAAATTCTATTGAATGGTAACTTTACTTTTTTGTAAACAGAAAATATTTAAATATGCAAATATATTATTGTTCATTGTTCATTGTTCATACAGAGACGAACAAAATCATTTCCGACAGAATCGTACGAATGCATTTTTTATTTACTTCTTTAGACGGGGTAAATATATGTGGATTTAGCACAATACTCGGCACAGACATCTATTTATAGTCATGTATATAATGTGTAGCGAGTGCGACAGTTTTGTCTTTAACGGTGCAGGCAATATTATTGTTACCTGTTTGGATTGGTGATTGACGGCAGTTCAATATGCATTTCTACATAGTTTGTTTACACTGTACCTCCTGTTTACAGCTGACTTGCCGACCTGTCAAGATACTATCACTACTACATTTGCTGATGATACGGCTGTACTATCCATAAGCAAGGATCCTTTAGAAGTAACTCGACTACTACAGCAGAATGTAAAAATGATTGAGAAATGGACAAAAAAATGGCAGATAAGCGTCAACGAAACAAAATCACATTATATATACTATTTACAAAATGTAAACATAATGCAAAACCAATTACTGCGAAGGGTAAAGAACTTTGCAAGCCACCGATTGTGTAAAATACCTAGGAATGCACCTAGATAAAGGGCTAACTTGGAAAAGACATATTAACATAAAAAGAAAGCGATTGAACATTAAATTTCGTAAATACTACTGGCTTGTTGGAAGAAGATCATCATTATCTATACAGAATAAGTTACTATTGTACAAAACTATCTTCAAGCCAGTATGGAATGGCTTTTGCGGAGACATTATGGAAACAACTTGTTCGACAGTAGTTAATACTGTTGATGTTATATAATTATCTATCTTATAGATGGGGATTTCAAAACAGCGGGTATTACAATGTGTTCAGTCAAATTTTGGTGGCGATTCCAGTTTGCTTTCGAGTAATTAAATCGTTCGACGGCAGGAATTTAAATGATGATAGTACTTATTTAAAATATGATAGGATTATGATCGGAAGATAACTGATTAACTGATATGCGGTTAGTTTGTTTTTGCGGCTGTTATCTTTTCAATCGTCGCATGTCTTTGCCATAGTGTTGTAATTCTGTTGCCAGTGGACTTGGATGAAGCTGCAATCTCGAAGCATAGTTGTTGCTGTGCCTGCCAGCGACTTCTCGTACAGTTTGGAAGCGAGTGTCCTTGTGGATAGTTTCATTTGTGACATAACGCTCCTAGTATACATCTCGGAGCTTCAACTGGAACCGCGTGTTCAAATAATGCATCATCGGTACTTTTAATTTTCCTTTTGTCGATAATTCAATGTCAGTGTCCTTTCGCGTATTTTTTAATATTTGCAAATCGACCGTTGTTTTCTACCGAATAGATTTTAATTTATAGTCGTCGAGTTACTGATTAATAATCAAAATTTATTATAACTCCTGCGTCTGTCTCGTTAACGAACAGTATCGACGATACACGTGTATACGTACAATTCGGTAATGTTGTTAAAAAAATCGACCAAGTTTGTAAGCTAATCTAATTAAACTTCGTAATTTAGTCTCGAATTTCATTTATACTTTTAAATTCTTTTATTTCCTGACGATTATAATCGACGAATGTAAACTGAAAAGCTTAATTATTAATTAATACCGGGGTTGCTTTATCGTTTAGCTGATAAAATTCCGAGAAAAATTCCACCGAAATATGAACCACATCCGGAGGACAATCTCGTCGGAAATTTCGTCGTTCGTATGTAATAATATTATTTCGGATATTATTCTACGATCAATCGATATTCGCTAAAGGTTATTTACCGTATATATTAATCTAAATGTTACCGATACACGTAAAACCGTTTTCTACACGGACGGTAATTACCGATTTTTAATTTCAGCCTTTGAGGATTACTTCTTATCGGAGATATTCGCGACTATTAGCAATAATAGTTATACTATTACTATTATGATTACTATTTCTTAGCGATATGGTCGCGAGTCGAACGACTAAAATTAAAATCGTAATTTAACCAACGCCGCGCAGGGACTAGGAAAATTTTATATAACAATGGCGAATTATTCTTCGAACGGAATTTTTAATCTGATTTCCTCGAAGCGGCGGTTAATTAGAAACGAACGAGCAGGGTACCGCCGAAGCGAGACTACGCGACAATGTGGTGCGCCATCGCGTAACTTTAAAGTAATTATTTCCACGCGGATCTCCCCGGGCGAAATGTTGTCCGACTCGTAATTTTTCCCTTCAACCGAATTTCTTTTCGAAACGTTCCGTTTGTCTCCGATAAAAGAGTTATTTATCTGCCGGTTCTCAGACGGAAATGCCGACCGAATAATTAATAGGTTAATTAAATCCGCCACGAGGATACTTCTAAACGATTTCTTATTCAACGTGTGATATGAAAATAACCGAGAGAAAATTTCCACATTCCAGTTCACCTCTTATCGTATTGTTAGCTTTTCTTGATGTTCGCCTTTTTCTTGATTGTATTCATCAGTGTCTATCTCGGTTCTCTTCTAGACCTGCAGGTGGTCATTTAATATCTTTCAATAAGCCATCGTGTGTCTTTCAGACCTACCAATTCCGTTCTTGTTTTTCTAATCGTTTTCAAAAGTGAGCCCTTTTCTCTTGTAGTTGGTTAAGAACTTTTTCAGTTGGAATTAAATTTTAGCACGCGTCACCGGTAGTACCACGTTTCGAAAGCTTCAATTTTCCTCCGTAAATCTTTGTTGTTTATAGTGTCCAAGTACTACTGCCTAAATATACGACTTGACAATACGTTTTAGAAATGCTACAGACAGCGTGTTTTCCGTTATTAAGTGCCCATTTTCTTTCAAACGCCTCCTTAGTCTGTCTTTTTGCTAAGATATACTTTTTCCGTTATTATATATCTTAAATATTTTAAGAACTCGAGACTTGTTCTAGATTTTTCACATTAATATTAATTTCTTCCGTCGTCTCGACGAATACTTTCGGGTTTTTAAATATTTATTTGCATTCCGCATTTGTCTACTAAGCTGTTTAATCTACCGTTGTTAATGATTGTTTCTCGTTGTCAATACTAGGTCGTCTGCGAATTTTATAAGTTTTACGCATCGTCCTCACATTTTTGAATTTTCTCGAAGTTTTTCTTGCACTTCGTTTAATGTGAATTCTGAATATTGATTAATCCTTAGCGCATGTCTTTAGAAATTTTGACTGTTTTAAATAATTACTCGATCGCTTCCAATTATTTCGATTCTGGGCAACCTGTATTCAATTTTTTCCTACGACTTCTATCTTCTTACGATTGGGAGTAAATACGATCCTGCGATAGAAATTACTATAACCCCGGATGTTCCTTTTGAAAGTAGATAATATAAAATACAGGGTATAATTTTCGTGTAAAGTTAATACAACGACAGTAACGAAATATCTGAAATTGACTGGTCATAGTTATTCGTAATGACAGATCTTGTTCTAGCGTCTGACTACTTCTACAGATAAATTTACTCAATATAGTTGTTTCTGAAAAAACGTAAGTATATGTCCGTACCATCCTTGGTTTTCTTGAGAAATTATAGAATAAACACAAAGAAGGTTAACACCGGTAGTCGTAGCAATTGTTTGGAATTTAGTTAGCTTCGTTCTGACTGGGCGGAGATATAGTTATCAGTACTGAAGAAAAGCAAACACGAAGTGGAATAGCCGGTATACGATGTTTGGATATACAGTTGAACAGAGATCCGCAACTGTCTTACGGCAGTTGTCAAGTATTTGAGAGTCTGACAAAAGATCGCCGCAATTTTTAGAATGAGCAAAGAACACTCGGAAACCATGAATTGAGCGAACGGAAAACCATTCTTCACGAGCCGAAACGAAATGCAATATACGTAAACAGGTTAAGAATGGTCGGCCGAACAAGAAACAATGCGAAGAAGTGATAAATTTCCGACTACTCTTACCGGATGTGTGGTCGAAAGTAAAATTTCAACAGTTGCTCTTATCAGTGCGACCTTAATAAACTGCTACATCTAGATGAAGAGACAAACATCGTGTAACGTGTGCAGATACCTTTACCTAAGAAAAATATAGCTTAAATCATAAATTTTTATTATTTGAGGATGATTTTAAAATTTATACGCTAATCTAATCGCCTAATTTTCTACTAGTTCTTCGAAGAAACTCTGATAATATCGCTATGTGGAGTACTACGCGTAATATCGATTATAGTAAATAATAAATACACGTACATTTAATTACAATCCCCGTCATAATATTGCGAATAGGAGATCGTTCTTGCTTCTTGGGAAGTTATACCTGGATATAGCCTGGAACAAAACCACATTAGTGGACATAATCATTTCTTAGATTCGTTATAAGAAACTGGAAAATTAATCGACGATTCAAGAACACTAAGTACTCTATATAAAGTTCTCGTTGGAATACATTTTATAATAAATTAGACGAGTCGTGTAATGGTGACTTTGCAAATTAGTTACGTAGCACGAATACCATAATGAATCTATAATCTCCGTTTCAATTGATCGTTGATTGTGTCTACTTTCCGTTTGTGTAATTCATTCATTAAAACTCATCCATGTTTAGATGTACATATTCAAAGCAGATATTTATACCATTTGTTTAACGAAATTTCAGCTTTATGTATTCGTTAATAAATTTTGACACTGATTCGTGGCGATTGATTTCATAATTTTAAATGTTTGTTATATTTTTCTACGTGTTGTAACAACTAACAACTATGTTGTTACATGTTAATGATTAAATAAATAAAATAAATAAATAAATAAGATGAGTTTGAGAATTAAAACATAAGTAAAACTAAACATATTATATAAGAGTGAGCAAATATGTATATATATATATATATATATATATATATATATATATATATATATAAAATGTATATATTGTTAGTAAAAGGGTCAATAATAAGTTAACAAGGTTTATTAACCTTTCAGTTGCTTTCTCGTCGTATTAATTACACAATAAGTATATGTGTAAATGGGCGTATATATATATATGAGTATGTGTATGCCTAATTTTCTAATGAGAAAATGGGGAGAAATTTAAAACATTTTGATTGGTTATTGAAAATCGTCTGATCGACGAATTAATAATAGAAACACACGCACACAAATATTACAATATATTAAATGACAAGATAATTACTACACGTGAGATGCTCCACGGCCGGTAAAATCACGTTTATGATTAGATATTAAAAATTATGTTAAACCAATCAAAAAATACACTCACACAAATGTAAATGTACAAATTTTTTTCTAGGAGTTCCATAAATATATACAATAATAATAAACAAATCTTTCCAGAAAAATCTAGAAAGTTCTAATTAGGCATGTATATATGTATATGTGGGTGTATATATGCATATTTTTAGTATAAAAGATGTTCAGTCTAGTTCAGTTAGTTTTAATTAAGTTAGTTAGTTCAAATTAATTTAAGTTAATTTTTAAATTACTTCAGTTCAAATTAGTTTCAGTTTTAGTTTTAATAAACGTATTTGAAAATCGTGCGCGTTCGAAAATCCGTAATGTATTAATTTTTTTTTTTAATTTTATTTTTTATTATTTTAAAATTCTAATAAAAATAGAAACTGCGTTTTATTTTGTTCTGTTCATTTTTTAATTAACGGTCGTGGCCCAATCCACGTGGCATCCCACCTGGACAGTTCGTAAATGTCGGTAACATATATATATAAAGTTTTTTTTAAATTTCAACAATTTAATAATAAACCATAATATTAACAATTGTATGTGACGTCACACTAATCTGGATATGTATTATTAGACGGTGCGTTAGTGGCGTTGCAATATATATGTATATATGGTAGTGGTGTTGCAGCGTATACTCAATATGTTCAACATTTTTTAATGTTGTATTTATTTTATGTTCGCGTGCAGGATTACGCAAATACTTTCCAGTTGTTGAGCGTGTGTGTGTATGAGCGCACGTGTGGAAACTTGTATTTTTTTATTATATTTCTTTATATGGGTACATTCCAAGAATGATTGCGGTGTGTAGTTGTATTAAGTGTTTATTATTTTTTCAAATTTATTATATTATATTAATTATTTTATCGTTGCCACCTTTTCCATTTTTTTCTCTGACTTTTGGTGTATCAACTTAACTGTATACGTGTATTCAGTTATCAGTTATCATTGCACGCATTTTAATTGGCGTCATCTGCTACGTGAACCGTATATATATATATATATATATACACATAAAATAGCGGGCTATATCCTTCGATGTATTAGATAAGATGTACAATTTTTGTTACGTAACTTATTTTAAAAAAACTTAAATACTATCCCTCGTGAGTGAATATTAATATCTTACTTCTTTACATCCGGGAATACGTTTTGTAGACTTGGATATATGTACACACACAGACACACACATATATATACATGTGTAAAATTCGATTGTATTTCAAAATATCCCCGAAAACATCTGCGTTCCCTCGAATATTATGAAATTCGACTCGATTTTCTATTTTTGTTTCTTTTTGTTAGCTATTTTGAAGTAATTTTTGATAAATGTCTTGTTGACAATTTTTAGCTACGGCGAATCGTCAAATTCGCATAACTCCTGGGGGGGGGGGCGAAATAAAAATGTAAATTTATTTCAAAAATTTAAAACAAAAATTTTTTCTTTTTTGAAAAATTAAAACTTGTGGTTTTTATTTTTCAAAACGGAAACCTTAAAATTCCTATAGAAATTTAGCGATATTCAGAGTCCTTCTAAATATTTGTATAAATTCCAGCTGTTTCTTAATATTTTTCATTCGGAATTAAAACATATATATATATATATATATATATATATATATATATATATATATATATATATATATATATATATGATATATTAATTTACGGTAGTGGTTTCCCGTTTCCTTTCATCAAATTGCTTAGGGTTTTCTCTCAGAGCCTTTGGGTAAAAACCCTAACTGCAAGGCAGCAGTTTGCTATTTGGATAGCAGGTGAGATATATTTATAAAGGCGGTCTCAATTCGCCAAGGGTTGGTAAGCAGTCTTAGGAAAGCAGAGTTTTATATACAGTTCCCAACCTCTCCCTCTGCCCTTCGTGCCTACTATCCTGTCACTACTGGAATCATCTGCCTGAGACTTTCTACCAGTAGCCGCTCTTGGTCCGCGACTGCTTATTTAGCTAACGCCTTGTTCGCAGCTAACCTAGATATCTATAGGCCATTCCACTATCTGCCACCTGTGGACGCGCCCCATACAAGTATTCCCAGGCCAACCGCAAGGTTGAGGAGAGAAAGAAGAAGATATATATATATATATATATATATATATAGGGTGACCCAGAGAAGACGGGTATTTCTGTTTTCTTGAATAACTTCAAAAACTACCCGACCAAAATTCTGGAAAAAATTCCATTTAAAAATAGGAAAAAGAGAGAATAGTTTACAATCAGTTGTCGAACACAATATTCTTCATATGACCGTCATTTACAACAATATATTCATCCAGGCTTTTTAGAAAATTTTCGAAGAGCATAGGTGGCTGAATTTTTGAAATATCTTCAGAAATCCGAGTTTTCTGGTCTTCCACATCACGTGGACGTGTTTCGTTTGTGCCCTGTTGACAGTCAATGACGAAGTTCTTGATATTTACTTGTATTCAAGATTATAGACGTTGTTTGTCTTCCTTTCGTCATTTTGCCTGGAACTTTATCGCCTCTATTATATTCTTTATAAAGTTATTACGTCTTATTACATGTCCCAAGAGTTTTATTTAGCGCTTTCGTATATGATTTATTAAACTTCTTTTTTCTCGTTTTTTTTTTTTTTTTTTTTAGTTTCTTTCCAAGACGTTTTCGTTCTTCTACGGTTTCCCGACAACCTATACAGCACGCCATCTTCAGTATTTAATACAGTCCTCAAATACTTCATTCACCACCACTGGCAAACAGAAGTGGAAGTTCGTAATACCGTCTAGTTTAGATCTTTTTAGATTCTTCGCGTTCCGAAATCGAAAACTTTTTTGTCCCGTTTTCTCTATTTTGTCGTCTAGTTTCTTCATGGAATTTGTCAACATACACATCATTCAAGTGGAATAGTTTGATTTTTAACTAAACTCAGGGTCATTGTCCTTTATATTTTCCAGGATCTATAACAGAGAATTATAGCCCTCGGTGGTTTCTCATTTCCTTCGCGGCGATTTGATTTATAGTCTCTTTCTGTAATATAGGGAACGGAAGCTGACCAAGAAGCCGCTTAATCTGGAGATTCCGGATTTAAAGTGGGATTTATGCTGATAGCGAGCGTACTCGCTTTGACGCGATGTCTTCAGCATGTTTACGCGATTTTTTTTTTTTAAAAAAAGGTTTCCCAAGCCTTTCTCACTTGATACATCGCCGCTCCATGATTCGCAGTTGCTTATTTGTCCGTGACTTATTCGAAACTAATCTCCATATCCGAAGGCCGTTTCACTATCCACCACCTGTAGACGCTCCTTCTTGAGGTCGGGAACTCTCGGTTACATATATATCTGTTTACACCGACGGGGGTATTTATTTCAATTGTACATATTTTTATATTAGATTAATATCCGCTTGATAATGTCTTTCTTTATATATAAAAAATTTAGCGATATTAACTTCTTTATACTCCTTTTTTTTTCTAATCGTTTATTTATTTTTTAAAATTACATTCCACTGTGTTCAAATTACAAAATGTACAACTTCGAATCGATAACGCGTGACCGAGAAAGAGTTTAGTTAAAACCGAGGAATGCGGTTAAACAAAATTAACGATAGGACAACTATTACGATATGGTCCGGGTTTATGTTTATTTAAAGTAAAGATCAGGTCGTAATTTCGGGGGTGCCGCGATCCCTAAGGGCTAACAAACCGATAGAAAGCCAAAGTAGCAAAAAAATATATTCGTATAATAAATTTTAATTCCTAACTCCGATTCTTCTGCCAGGAATAGCGAAGAAATCGCTTATAAGTTGGAAGTGACGGGCTATCCTCTTGTTTAAAAAAAAAAAAAAAGGCGAGGAACGAACTTGACAGAATCTAGTTATCGACTTTCCCGGAATCAGATTATCGATTAAAATACACGAAATGGAAATTTGTAACAAATTACTCCTCCCTTCGGTCGTCTCCCGTAGAACGATTCGACGAAGACGCTATAATTTTTTTTTTACATCTTCTACATTACGGGTTTTCGCTTTTTATTTCAGCATTAAGAAACGTTAAATAGTCGTTTCGATCGATTTTCGATTCATTTATAAATTTAGTTCGTTCATCTTTACGACGTTACAAGGCTAAACGTGTTTTCGGTAATATAATCTCGGAGGTTTTTACATCCGAAGGACAATTTAGTTGAACTCTGTATAATAATAAATATATATATATATATATACAATAATACGATATGGCGAAATCGGCAGTCCGGAACGACGACGATATAGTAACGGCAATAAAATTCTTGTTTACAAATGCAAACACGTCCCGGGGGTGGGGTTTTGGGGCTTTATCGCCATCTCTTCTAGACTAAATTTCTATAGAAGCCGATTTAAGAGGTCCGTTTATTGTCGAGCATTCGTTTCGGTCTTTAAATACTAAATCTGTTTTTATTTTATTACAAAAGGTTACGTTTTCCGGTCACGCCGCTTGAGTGCTAAACTAGCGAACGATCACGAAATTCTCTGAGAAGATAAAACATGGAGCAGTGTTTTTTTCCATCTAACAGGTACCGAACAAATATTTTCACATGGTCTCTTAGAAAAGAAATAATATATAGCTATCATAGAATAAGCCCGTTTTTTTTTTTTTTGTATAACTCGCGCGGCGATTTAGACAGTGTTAATACATCCGGTACGGGAAATTTTATTTGCGAGAAAAGATAGAGCCGGGGTTACACTACTATCGCAAAACCGCGATTCGAAACGGATCGATTATACTTTTCAAGGTCACTGTAAAAGATTTAACAGATACTTTGGCCATTGTCCAATATTTTACTACCCCATCTGTATAAGTTAGGAAACGTGTGCTTGGGAAAAACGATTCTTCAGAAATGCTCTTACAGTGATTGGTCTCTTCGTGTTCAATACATCAGCCGCACTTTTCAAATTGCAACATCGTAGTCATGCTCTTTCGCCAATATTGTACGAAAATTCAACTTGATTCTATAACAATTTTGTCATTAAGAATCACCACGTATAAAAAACTAAACTTACTTTAAAAAAAAAAAAACCTGGTTCACACCTTCAACGGTGCAGATGATCCGCTTGGAGCTAATTCGTTCGAAACATGATTATGGTCTATTAACATGATTATGGTCTATTAACATGATTATGGTCTATTAACATGATTATGGGGTCTATTAAATGAAAGCCAAGAAAATTGTACGCTTTGAATATTGCGTAAAGTATCGCTGTTCGGCTAACTCTATTAGCGCTTTTTGTTCTACACTTTTTTGTACGCGGAATATAAATGCGTTAAATGTACCCACTACCGAAACTTTTTAGTCGGATGCAATGCCTCCGACTTCACCATTCATCGCGCATAATTTCGACGACAACGTAATATCTCGAAAGCAAATATTTACGACACTAAATTCCTAATAATAAAGTAATGCCAACACTAACGGTTTTAATTCGATCAACCTAAACTTTAAATTCGAAATCTGAAGAAAAAATCCGAAACTGATCGAGAATCGTTATATCACGAATATTTCAATCGTCGTTCAAAATTTTTACTTATTCGTACCACTTGTTAAGGATGGCGTTGTATACATCCGATTTTCAATACCGCAGTCATTTTTTATCTTATCGGTCAAATTGTACGTTGTAGTTTCTTTAGCTGAACCTTTACGACTTACCCAACGTGATGCTATGAGACTGCTGCTTATGAATTAATCAAATATTCGAACTTCTCTAGAAATGTTGCTATGTGATAGAATAATTGTAGATTATCCAGATGGAAAAGGGTTATACGGAGATAGAGAACGTAGTAAGACAAGATAAAAATCGGAACGTAACGGCGTCATTGCTAGAAAAAAAACATGATCGAGATTTACCGAGATGAAGGAAACAAAACGTTGTGTATGGAAAAAACGAAATGGTGCCCAAGTCGTAATCTACTGATGAGTATAATTCCTTTGAGATTTTAAAGAAATATAACCACGGATGTTTAGGAAGCAACGGTCGAAGTCGATAGTAATTTAGTAATTGAAGAGAAGTGATCGACTAATGCTGTCAGAGTAAATCAGTATGATATTCCAGCTGTACAGAATGAATGATATCCTTAGAGAGTACCAGACAATTAGATGGCGCGTGATAATAATTAAACAAATTCATTGCTTGGAATATCTTTATGAGCCGCTACCCATAAGAACGACACAAATATTCCGGCCCATTTCAAATTATTAAGCTCTAAACGTAATCCATCTAATGTGTAAATTAACAACAATAATCCGCTCGTATTACAACACTTAATACTATCCGCGATATCTATAACGAAAAATGATATCCAAGGGAAATCTGTTGCAAACTTAAATGTAACGGTTTATTACATCCGAATCATAGCTCAAGCATTGTTGTAAAAGAATTGGCTAATAGGGTAAGGAGTCAACAACGGCATTATCCGCGTTAAACATACCGATTATATGTGTAGACTTCATGCGAACGGTATTCGACGCTAAATGATAAACTAGGGACTACCTATCGGGGGGATGAATATTTAGGGGATGATTACGAACCAAACCAAAAAACCGATCGGTAGATTGACACATGCGCATCTTTTTCAGACTAATCGTATTCCTATACGAAACTGGCCTATATAAATTTATTTAATCTTCATTTACTCTTCTTAAATAATGACAATAATAATTTTAAATATATTTGGAAGAAAAAAATATTTTTTATATGGTAAATGCGGGTGATCTTAAAAGTGATCTTTTTTTATTAATAACGAAAAAACAAACAAATTTTCGCACTGTATCTAGACCTATCTTTGATATGCGCACAGCTAAGATTTTCACGATTAACTGATGATGATGCCCGGACAATATGTTTGAATTTTAATTATTTGCACGACCGATCGTGCGGATGTCGACGTTTTAATCGTCCGACATCATTGAAACAAAATACAGGCTAGATAAAGCGTGATATTGCAAGCTATAGTTGACGCATTATTCCCTGAACAATGATATCCATAGAGATGATCTTAGCGTATCCTTTATTCGGGAAGTTATTAAGGATTGCGCAAATAATCACAAACAGCGTCTACAGCAACATGTAGTAAATGCTGTGGTTGTTAAGCTATTGGAAATTATGCTTAGGCGGAAAATATACAGCAAAATTTTTTAAGTCCGAATTATGTTGCCTAACTATTACTGAAGTTGTCTGTGCATATTCCTCATAGTAAGCGTCATCCAGCTGGTGTGTTATATTTTTTTTTAATGATAACTTCCGATCCAGAAAATCCTCATCCGCTGGGATGCAAAGTATGATATATAACATAGCAACGTATTTTTGAACAGTTCCTAGCAGTAAACCGAGTTTTAGAAATTAGCGCAATATCTACGTGATTAACAATAAGAAATGTTTCAAGCTCTTCATAGTTATTCCACGTGACAGTATGTAAATATTGTACGACCATCTTTTTGCTTTTTATTAAGTTTGCCTGGGGGCATTTTCAATTTTGTCTATAGTTCATTTAGTCTATCGATTTGTGCCGTTAACTTGCGTAGCGCGCACAGGCTATTTCATCCAAAAAAGGTTGTTTGAAATTGATCTTTTCTTGAAAAGATTGATCGCGATTCTGGCTTGAGCTGTCTCTTGTTAGTAATTGCGACGTACGACATGCGAGGTTGAACTTCGATTATCGATTTCTTATTTCGCTCGTTATACTGAATAATGCGTTGTACTGCAGATGTTTTCTTTATAAAGTTTGATCTTTTGTAAGATTTTCGGTAATTAGCTGCGTGATCACCTTTACAGTTTGCACATTTAAATTTGACATGATCTATAACCTTTTACACGCTTGAGTCATGATTTTTACCACATTTGAAGCAATAAAATGAGCTGTAACAGTGCGCTTGTGTGTGATTTCAACATTGGCAACGTTTACAGGTATCGAACTAAATTTATCTGAAGGTTAAATTTTTACACCACAATATTCGATATATACTGAATTGAATATATGTCTTTATTGGATTCAAATCAACGCAGAACAATTTCTTACGTACCCTGTTGATGAATTTGTTGTTATTATTTTTTATGTTTATTGTTCTTGATATATTTACTATTTTAGCTGGTTGGTCTACTATATTTATAAGTTTTTGACCAATTAGTTTAGTTGACATTGAAGGTGGTAGGTCCTGTAACTACTACCCGATATGGTTTCTTCGACTTCGATATGTAAAATGCTCAACGTTAGATTTCTTCAGCACGTCTATTAATTGCCGAAATACTGTATCCATTTTTGCAGTCGCTAGAATGTTACCACGAGTGTCTGTGCTATATGACTACTGAATTGATTGAAATCTTTAATTCCGCTTAAAGCTACTTTTGGGGGAAGTTTAGGAGTAGATATTGCACATTGTTGATATTTTTTCTGTCCATTCATTACTTGCTGTTGCCCAGTTGACTCTGACTCTGCTCAGCATAATGGGTGTTCGAATCGACAAAGTGCGAGTTAGATTTTTAATCTCCTGTTCATTCTCTAATAATCCGTAATACCATTATAAGAGAGTTTAGTTTTGTTGTAAGATCATTTATAACTACTGTTTGTCGTTTGCATCGCGTTTATTGTTATTAATAGTATCTTTAACGCGTGATTCATTAAAGTATCGCTTTTGTGATAGCATTGTCTAATTCCCACATTTCGATACGAGATGCTTGTCCTCTTTTCTGATATTTATTTCATTTGGTCTAGCATCATCTTTCTATAGTTCCGATAGTGTAATCCATCCATGTATCAAAGATTTCTTCATGATTACTGCAATGATCTCCATGCTTATTTTTTACATTCGTTATATCAGTGTTTTTTTGTTTTGTTTTTATGTTGCTTCGTCGCTAATTTTATTTTTGTGTGCATTTCTCCGCTGTTGTTTCTTTTTTCAAGCTCTTCTATTTCCTTGCACTTTTCTTCATACCATTTATGTTTTGCTTCTATGCATTTACGTATTATTTGTACGCGGTACTATATTTATCCTTTAATATTCAATATTTCTTTGGACATCCAGGGTTTATTTTAGCGTGTCTGTTCTGTGTTCAGATTACTCTTTGCTACCGATAAAACTGTTCTTTTCCATTCTGTCCATTTATCATCCATGTTCTTATGACTGTTGCTGCGATTTATTATTTTAAAACTGTCATCTAGCTCTTTTTTAACGTTTTCCAACTATTTTGAATTATCCAGACCGACCGCATTCTACTTCTTGTTATTATGACTTTGTTCCTTAATCGCTTTCATGATAATTTTACATTTATCCATTAGCAATTACAACCAGCGCTCGGATGCATTTTGAGATTTTTTACACTAGTCCTATATCTGTGTCTTTTATTAGAATATAGTCTTTCTAATTTCTATGCTGGTCGTATTATATATATATATAATTCGTAAATTTTGCCGCAAAGATAAAAATAATTACTATGCAGCTATTTGTCAAGATATTCAGATACATGCAGAAAAAAATGAACCCAGAGATTTATATAAAAAGATTGCTTTGATTACAAGAGAATTCAAGATGAGATGTTGGGCAATCCAAAACAAACAAGGATGTATTAAAACAGAAAAACTGGATATAGCAGAAGTCTGGAGGCAATACTGTCAGGAACTATACGATAATACATATACAGAGGAACCAATAATACCAAATCCGTTGTCCGAACTTGAACCGAATATACTTAAATCAGAAATAGAAAAGGCCATAAAGTATTTAAAATTGAATAAAGCTACAGGTTGCGATGGAATACCGGCGGAAATAATTAAACAAATGGGTACTACAGGAATTAAGAAAATACACGAAATATGTGAAGAAATTTGGCGAACCGGAGATTGGCCACAAGAATGGTGTAAGACGGTCTACATACCTCTATTTAAGAAAGGACAAGTTACAAATTGCCAAAATTACAGAACTATTTCATTAATACCGCACACCAGTAAAATAATGCTACGAATTATAAATAATCGATTAGCGGAATTCTCATCCAGGCAGATTCCAGATGAGTAAGCAGGATTCGTAAAGGGAAAAGGAACTCGCGAACAAATTTTAAACATAAGACTGTTGATTGAAAAAACCAGAGAACATAATATTCCGTTAGTGTTACGCTTTGTTGATTATTAGGCATTCGACAATGTTCTTTGGGAAAAATTGTGGCCTGCACTTATTGAAATGGGAATACCAAGGCATCTAGTGTATTTAATAAATTAACTATACGAACATAATATAAACACAGTGCGTATTGAAGGCCATATAGAATCAAAAGAATTTAAGACGAAAAAAGGTGTAAGACAAGGATGCGTCTTATCACCGGTACTTTTCAATCTATACGATGAATATATTAAGAGACAGGTTTTGAACGATTGCAGCGTTGGTGTTTCCATTGGTGGAAGAATCATTAATAACCTACGCTTTGCGGATGATACAACGCTTATAACCAGCTCAATTGATGACATGAGAATAATACTCGATCGACTAAATAAGATAAGTGCCAAATATGGATTAAATATAAAGATAAAACAAAACTAATGGTGGTTGATCGGGGAAACTTAATACCGGAGGCTGAAACACAAATCGATGGTTACGAAACATTACACAAGTATATATATTTGGGATCCCTTATTGATGATAAAGGCACTTCAACGGATGAAATAAAAAGACGGATCCAGTTGGCTCGAAATGTCATGATCAAATTAAACAGAATATGGCGCGACGCATCAATTACAAATGCGGTAAAAAAGAAATTAGTGCAGTGTTTGGTGTTTTCTGTATTCACATACGCGGCGGAAACATGGACGCTGAAAGCCAAACATAGGCAACGTATCGATAATTTCGAAATGTGGATTTGGAGGCGTATGTTACGAATATCCTGGACAGCAAAGCAAACAAACGTTTCTATATTACGCAAGCTCAACATTAAGCGTAGATTGTCCAGCGATGTTCTTTTCAGAATATTACGATTTTTCGGACATATCATGCGAAGCGATGACTCCATGCAACGATTAGTAATTGAAGGGAAAATACAAGGAACGCGTCCTCCTGGTAGATTACACATAAAATGGACAGACACGATCACAAAAGCACTTGTAAAGTCAATGGCTGATTTTAAACGGGAAGCTGCAAACCGGATAAAATGGAGAAGAAAAATTGAAGAGGCTGTAGCATGAAAATGGTCACGATATCCCTTAGGGGGATTACGACTGAAGATGATGATGATATATATATATATATATATATATATATATATATATATATATATATATACATGTATTTTTTTATGATTACGGTCTGCAAGTACATAGTACATTTTTTTTACGTCCAGGTCATTAATTTATTCAAAATTTAATGAGAGTTAAGTAATCAATAATTATTATTAGGATAATGAAATATTAAAATTAAAATAAGGCGTTAATTTTTAATAATGGTAACAATGGTAATAATGATAATGATAATGATAAGACAGAATAACTATTATTTTAATATTACATTACACTATTACGTGTTATTAATATTATTATCCAATTTTGTTCTCGGTCATTAAGAGTTGGTCCGTATTTTTTACTTTTATATTCTTACTTAAGTTAAATGTTATTTATTTCCTTTATTTGAAAAAATAAATGAACTTTGATCTTCAGGTGTTGAGGTACGGGTTAGGAGAATTAAGGGATTATCAATATCTATCCGAAGGTATTAAAAAATTCATTTTAAAGTACACACACACATATATATATATATTTAATGTTGATTATCATTTATAATGAAACGTGTAAATTATTTTCTCAGGAAAAGAACACTACAGCTTATTTATCCTTTTTTTTTTTACTTTTTTTTTTTTGGTCTGTTAGGGACTCAAAGAAAATTTAGAATGAAAATTCTCTTTTTATTAGATTAAAATAAAACGATCTCAAACACCGAACTACCTTAGCCAGGTGGTTGATGCGTTAAAAAAGCAGAAAAAGATCTCGGAAGAATTGTTTGTATTATGGTTGTTTTTTTAAATATATACATTTACACAGCAAGGGTAGGTACACACCGGTGAAAAAAGGGTTACTTACAGAAAAAGGGTCGAACTTAAGAGACGAGGAGGAGGAGTATCGCTTCATAAATAATAAGCAGTTTTACCGAGTGCGTTAAGAGATTTCTTCTTCATAATATAACGTCGAAATACAAGGATATCCAACCGTCCGGTCTAAGGTCGATGGAACGGACTGTCGTGGGGGTCTCCATGGAGAGGTGTGTGGAACTAATATACACAGTTCATTTCATTTTCGTACTTCGTAATGGTGCGGGGAAAACTTCGGTGCCTGCGTTATGTCTAAGTATGCTTTAATATAATCTTGTATTTAACGTAAAAGTTTACCTTTGTGAAAGCGAAACCGTTTTACAACTTTGTCCTCCGTTATAACCCCACTACGTCGTAAGTGTCATTTTAACTAGACTATTTTTTCACATCTACCTCGGAAAATTTCTTACCTTATTTACCATCCCATTTTTCGTCATTTTCTCTTTTGTTATTCCTATTTCGGTATTTCTTTCATTTTCTTTTTGTATTTTGTATCTGTGTGTGTGTACATACACACGCATATAATGCGCGCATATTTTTTTTTATTTCTTACTTTTGTTTAATTAAGATTTCCCGGAATAACTTCGGATCCTTTCTCGTTGCGCGAAAGACCCTGTTTATTATTTTTTCGAGAACGACCATTTAACCTTTTCCACCGAAGACAAGTTAAAAAAAAAAAAAAGTTTTATTAGTTAACATCTTTCCGCCTCAGTCGGTTACTCTTTAGAACTTTTTACTTTGAGATAATTGATTAGCGTTGTAAGCCATATTTTTCATCTATACACTTCATAGTAATCCAATCTATCAAACGATTAGTCTGTTGTTATATTCTTCGAACTGTAAACGCACACATACACGATATTTATACACACATATTACGTCCACTTGTTAACCGATAAACTTGACCAAGGGCGGCTAAGTTTTGATGGGTAAAGTTTCAAAGAATGATGTAGCTTGTTGCGAATTGCTCCGGAAAAAGTCGACAGGCCGTAATGGATAAAATTGATGGAACGCTCATTTCGTAATAAAGAATTCTCGTTTAATCGATATAACGAAGATTTATTTTATTCGCTAAACGAATTGATTTAATTAAACGAGATTTAGTCGTCCAAATTTACGTCGAAATATTATTCGGTGGTAAAAATTTACGAACGATACGGAAAGACTGGGTTTTTTTCTTGGAACGATTTTAATTAGAACTTTCTTAATTTTTAACAACGAGACGAATTTTTACAAAGTCCCTATAAACGATCGTACGTATATAAATAAACTAAACTATTGGCCTATAAACGTTGTCATTTTTATTAAAATATTTCTAAGCGAAATAAATCCGATTTGATGATAATAATGATGATGCAGATTATTTATTATTATTATTGCTGTTTGTCGTTTTTTCTTTTGGAGTGTTTCAAACAAATTTTACTCATTTTAAAAGTATCGACATTGTGGGAAGGTAAAAGATGAGACATTTTATTCGGAACAGAAGTATGAAGTGAGAGAATTTGTTGGTGGACGAGAGAATGTGTAATAGAAACATTTAAAAAAATGTGATCAGCATCTGTAATCAGCGTGGTAAAGGAATAAGGTACATTTTAAATAGGGAGTCAGGAAGACGATTCCTACCAAAACATAACCGGTAAATAGTGGTGAGGAAAATACGGAATTATGAAGGAACAGAAGAAGAAGAATATGTTTATTATATAATTAACAAAACAAAATGAGATCGAAGTTAATCATTAAAATTTTTTTTATTGTATACGCAAAGCTTTTCGACTATGAAGTCACTTTCAAGCTATTAACAATTCGAAAAGCTTTGCGTATATATAATAAAAAAATGTTTAGTGATTAACTTAGATTTTATTTTGTTTTGTTAATTCATAAAATCACCAATACATCAATATAATTATTTATATTATAAATCTATTAACGCTGTACATAAAATTTAAAGTGACAATAAATAAAATAAGAATAATTATATTATACAATCTTATATTTAAACATTACAGGAAATATTAGAAAAACAAAAAAAAACAAAGATAAATAAAATATTGCCGAATTATAGTTGAACTATTTACAATGTGCTATAGATTGTTTAATACTATAAAATACAACATTAAAATATACATTAAGTCTAAAACATCTGTTTTTAACTTAATGTATATTTTAATGATGTTTATAACGAGTATAACTATAACTGGCCGTATCCTGGTCCACTGTGGCTTGAATTAATTTATTGTTGCGCATTTTGCAGTTATCGTAGAATTATAGTTTTACAATGTGGGTAAAGTTTAATGCAACAGTGGTTTTGTAATAGCTACATTTCCTTGTGAGTTCTGTTGGAAACTGAACTCTAGACAGATAAGTTAACCTAGGGCGAATGATAGTTATATATAATAACTTTTTATTTGTGACCGTGAGTTGAGTTTTCCGATTGAATATAGGCGAAATTATCCGAATAGCTTTATGCGCATTATCTATGACATCATTTATGAGACTGTTGAAAGAGGTAATCCATAATGACGCCTAGGGAACTTTTTTAAATGTGACGATCATTGATTTTTGCCTTCTAGTGAAGAGAATGACTAGAGTTATTTCACTGTTTAGTTTTAGTTTCCAACGCTTATAAATAATGGAGCGCCATTTTGTAATCTGCTAAATATTGCGTCAGTTCTGTAGGAGTTGCAGAATAAGACTAAATCGTCGGCGTAAAGAGCGATATGTTAATAAATGAAATTTTGGGTAAATCATTTAATAAGATTAGGAAAATGTAAAGGGTGCAAAACGCTTCCTTGTGCAACTCCAGCATGATAGGTTTTCAGAGCGGAGTTTTAGGAGCGATCAGACATGTAAAATACTATGTTATTTATGTGTAATCAAATGTATGGGATATCAAAAATGCTGCGAAATTTTGTATAGTGCGTCAAGCAGTATGCTTTTTTCAGTGTCGATTAATAATAACCCAGTTATTGAAATTGTCTGTAATATACCGGTTATTCTGGCGACCTGATGCACAGATGAGTGTCCGGTTCTAAAACCAAATTGTTCCTCAATTAGAATATTATTTACTAAAGAAAACTTTTGTAATTTGCTAAGTAGGACTGTTTCAAAGTATTTAATAAACTGATAGAAAACGAACGGGATCTATCATTACCGGATGTTCAGGTAAAACAATGATTTCAGTAGTTTTCCATTGCTTCGGGAAAGAAGATGTTATAAGAATGCCGTTTAATAATTCGGTGAAGTGTAAAACTGCCTTTCGAGGCAGTTGTTTAAACATTATTGCAGACATTTCATCCATACAGAAGGATGTTTTATTCTCTAACGCTTTAACATGATTATTAACTGCAGAAGGCGTAGGTAATATTACGTCTGAGGAGCACTGTGTTACACTTTGGAGTTGATTCTTAACTGATTTAATTTATATAGTAGTATGTATTAGGCACTAAAATATCGTTTTGCTTACCAATATTAGAGAAGTGAGACGAGAGAGTAACTCTAACTTATCTTTTAATTTAAATATCGATTGATTTAGTCGACGGATCATTCAACGGAGGTAGTAATGTGGTTTGTTTCGTTAAATATTTGCAGATTTTCCGTAATATTTTTAGAAGGTAGTGTACATACATCATTGTTTCATCTGATGTTTTTACAGTTGTTTGACGAAAATGTCGAGAATTTAAATATAATTGTCTAGTTCTTACAAGGGTTTAAATGTGTGCCTTTTGTAATAATTTTAACAAAGATATGATTCTATTAATGTAACACGGTATGTTATAAGTTTTTATGGTTGAAGATGGAAGATACATTTTAGGAATGTTGAGGGTAGGCTCTGCCTGTAATCAACCGGTAAATGTATCAACTGGTGTGGTCTCCGATGGTGTGCGGAAAGTTTCACTCGGATTGATATTATTATTGATAAAAGATTTGAAATTACTCCAATCAGCATTTTTTTATACCGAATAATACTGGATAACGATTAGATGACAAACAAGATAATGAAGTTGGGGTCAAAATCTTATTAAGCCGTTGAACTAGTATTAAGTCTATGACATTATGTTTTGCGATTATCTTGAATAGCGATGCAATGGATGGAAGACATTATGCGGAAAGGTTTATTGATATTGTTAATAATATTTTACCAGGCACCGTCGTTACTAAAATAGTTCTGTATTTACTATTCAGATCTTCTATAACGATAACACGTGAATATTGTCTGAAAAATTAAATCAAGTCATACTTTTTTTATTATGCACATTGAGATATGATGAACTTTTAATCGAATGCCTAAAGATGCACTTAACTGGCAATGTAGGTAGTTCACTGTACTATATTGAGTCACGCACCTCTACTTCGTCTGCTTCTATCGCATCGGTATATACGATAACCTGGAAATTTGATTCACATTGTATAATCTAGTTTGGTTTCGCAGAGGGCGGCTACATCTATATTATTTATGGTTAAGAAATGTGTAAATTCATTGGGATAAAAGGAGTTGGAATTCCACCCTATTAGAGAAAGATTATCACAGGGACTACGATCGACCATGGATTATAAGTTATATAGAGGAATATTGCGATGTTCAAGAATCCATGAATACCACTATGATTATTATTATTGCTATCATTATTATTACTAAATATACTGTTGTTATTGGTAGCATTTCTAATGCTAGTTTTATTATTTGTGCGAAGGTCGGATAACAACGCGGACTTTGTGTTAATATTTCTTTTCGTTCGCATTCAGGAGAGAATTTCCTTACATTTCGTACAATGTAAGGAAAATAGCATCGTTAAAAATGATCTACTACACTAGAGGATAACTAATGCATTAGCTAAACGACTGGAAACAAGGAAAAAATGACAACAGTTTTGTACGCCATTCAACCGAAAAACACCGGGAATTATCTAGAGCATTCAAGAAGACAGTATTTATTCATTTGTAGAGAGCTCTACTTAGTGCACCTGAACTAGAGGAGGTTATACAGCCTGAAATATGATCACTTTTTAGACGCTCCTTTCACTGAAATGAGGTAGTTAACTAAAACAGGAAAAATTAAATAACGTGAATCCGTTTTAGCTTTGCGGCTCAATAATGAAATTATTCTAGTTAATATGTATGACTTTCCTAATAACTCGAGCATATCGGAATGCGTGGGTGGTTTATAATTAAACATTGATTCTATTACTCCGTCGTAATTTCTTTAAAATTAGGCTGAATTTTAGGAAGCATGTAAAATCTTTTATTAGCTTTATCCGGAAGGTATGTTACACGTTTATCGAATTTTAATCTATCATCTAGAATAATTCCTAGATATTTAAAGGATTTAACCATAGGTAATGGTTTATTATAAATCAAATTGATTTTCTTAAGTTCTTTTAAATTTAGATATAGCGATACAGTATTTTACTGAAACTATTCAACGCATAACGTGTAAATCTTCACCGCAAATTAAAAATATCGGAAAAGTAAATAACTTACCGCGTCACGTTCTGACTCTAGTTAAAGAAAAGAGAAACATTCGGAAAAAGTGGCACATAACTAGAAACCCAGTCTACAAGTCTTTATTCAACAAAAAAATCAAAAGATCTTAAATCATTAATTAGGGAAATTAAAAATGAATCTGTACAGCGCTATTTACAAGAATTATCTCCGTTGAAAACTTCCGACTACAGCCTATGGAAAGCGATAAGTCGTAATAGGCCAATACAACCTTTTCCACCGATTAGAAATCCCGATGGAACATGGACTAGGGATGGTCGTGAGAAGACTGAAGTGTTTGCCAAACATTTTTCTGAAGTTTTTAAACCAAACTCTGAAACTGTTAATTCCGAAGATATAATGACATTTTTAAGTGCTCCTTTTCAAATGAGTCACCACCCTATTTCGCCAACGTCCCCATGAGAAGTAAAATGTATATTCAAAAAAATAAATAATAAAAAAAGCCCGGGCTTCGATTTAATCGCTGGAAAATTATTATCACAATTGCCCGACAAAGCGATACTATTTATTAATAATATTTTTAACGCGGTGTTTCGCCTGTACTATATTTTCCTCTGCCATGGAAACTGGCGCAAATAGTTGTAATACCTAAATCGGATAAGGCACCGGACTTGATCACATCATATACACACCTATATCCTGATACAAGAAGGCTTTGATGCCCAGCAAGTATGTCTCGGTGTGTTTCGAGATGTCAGGCAAGCCTTTGATAAGGTATGGCATCATGGTCTATTATATAAACTTAAAAAAATTCTTCCTCATCTGTACTTCCTTCTCCTTAAATCGTACCTTGAGGATCGTACATGCAAAGTAAAATTTAAAAACGAATACTCCGCTATCTATAATGTTTTCGCTGGCGTACCTGAAGGGAGTGTCCTGGGTCCGGTGCTTTATCTATTGTTCACCGCTGATTTTCAAGTTAGTGAAGATGTTATAACTGCCATACAGACATTTTAGCTGTAGCCAAAGAGGAAAACCTAGTCCACGAAACTCTGCAGCGGTTTTTAATAAAAATCGAAACCTGGCTGAGACGTCGGCGTATTGCAGTTAACGAAAGTAAGCGCACGCAGGTCACATTTACTTTGCCTGTCCACCCACTACATTAAATGGGGAATTAATCTCTCAACAGAATTACGTTAAGTATCTGGGGATGCAACTTGACAATTAACGTGGAGCAGACAAGTCGAACAGAAAAAAAACCATCTCGACATAAAATTGAAGCAGCTGTACTGGCTTCTTGGCAGACACTCCAGTCTTTCTCTAGAAAATAAGCTTTTTTTTTTTTAATTTATAAAATAAAAATTAAAGCCTGTTGCTGTGGCAATGGGCAAAAAATAGCAATATAAATAAGGTAGTCTCATACAAATACACTGGCTATCAATTTATTAGATAACGGTATTCAGATACTCCGATTAAAACGAACCAGGACGTTTGATTTATCCTAATTTCTACTGGAATTCTTTGGGAGAGCACTAATGGGTGTTGACCTCTCTCACGTTACTTCGTATTTATACCATAATTTCCGATTTAACAACAGAAAATTCGAGGGGTCAAGTTGATCAAAAGTAATTTGAAACTTCTTACAAATATTTCTGAGATTATAAATTTCTACAGGACTCTTAAGATTAATTACGAAACCTAATAAATTCGGCATTATTATATCCATTTTCAATATATATATATACACACTTCTTTCGGAGACAAGATTTTTGTCGATCGTTGTGAATAGAGTTCATTCAGCATCAACATTATATGCTCGGAGTGTTCTTTACACATTTCAGGATGCGGAGTAAAACCTTCAGCGGAGGCGTTTACTTCATCTGTTCTGGCCAGGTTATTATTTAACTTTATAACGAACTGTTCTTTTCCGTGCGAGGAAGTCTTCGCGTGTCTTTCTTAATATTTCAGCAGTACATCCACTGCGATAACAGATAGGTTGTTGTGTCAAAAAATGTTGCGATAATTTACTACTCGTTATCTACTGCCGCTATAGATTCATCGCTATCGATGGCGATTATATCTAACATCCATCTACGTCGAAGTTTCTCTATCGTTCTACGTACGAATCCGCAAAATTCATTAACGAAAGTTAAACTAGTATCCGAGTCGAAGCGAAGAATTACGTTGTATATTTGGGCGTGCTGGTGAGAGGTGTGAGATTAAGACTTAAAAAAACAAAAAAAAAAACACAATTGACACAAAACATGAGAGGAGGAAACGAGCACATCGTTGTTAATAATCAGTATTGTAATGATGATGACGACGACGACGACAATGATGTGACGCGAGTAGTAAGTTCAGGACTAACAGGATACGTCAGTCTTAGTTTAACTAAGCGGAGCAAATTTTATAAAGTTAGGCGTAACACAAACTTTTGAAATTAACGTTATACACACGCATATACATATATATATATATATATATATATACATATAGTTTATGGGCGTGTGTATGTATATGGACACAGTTTACTTGATGATCCATGAAGTCTAGTCTAATTAAAACGTCACGGACTAATTAGCGTTTCGAAATTTAACGTTAACGCTACAATTTACCACTAAGCCCTTGAAATGTTTCTATTAGGTTTAAAATGGCCGTGCATTTTTCGTCTAAACTGTGTACATACATACATATATATATACATATATATATATATATATATATATATATATATATATATATATATGTATATACATGTATATATTTCATTGCACCTAATGTACATGTATTATACACATACAGTATGCATGTATAACACATAATTTGTATAGCATATATATATAGTAACATCCATAGTTTACCCCAAAATTACAGTCTAAACCTTTTATTGTACTCGCCTACCGAATATTATATAGCTGCAATTTTTCGTTTTAGTTTGCTGTTTTTTATTATATTTATAAGTATCTATTTTTTTTGTTTTGTTTTTAATAAGTCTGTATATTTAGCGGAAATTCTTAACCTTTTTAGTCGGACGTATTATTGAGCTTCACGTTGAATTATGTATTTTAGTGTATGAAAAAAAAAAATCGATGAAAAATTTGTACACTAATACCGGGTTTTTAAATAACTGTACGTAATTCTAGAATTGAAAAATCTGCTCAATTATTTATCGATCCTTTCACGCTCCGAATATCTCGTAACCCAATTTTGCAAAGAATCCATCAAATCTTAGCACAATTACAATCCACCGGAATAGATATTTAGTTCATACAGATCACGAGCCATAAAGGTATAAAAGGCAACGAAATTGCTGATGAGTTAGAAAAAAGTTTAATCTCGCTGCTATCAGATCCTAATAATTAACAACAGATGATCTAAAGACTAGTTATAAAAAGAAAATTATAACATTGCGGAATTCCGAATGGAGGTCAACCTCATCCACAAACCACCTCAGAAATATAAAAGGACAGATCGAAGAATGGAAAGTCATCCGATCGAAAATCTCAAAAATAAGAAGTAGTTTTAAGACTTGGTCATACACATGTAACCCACACACAACTATTCAAAAACTTCCTGTCCTATCTCCAACCAAAACTCACTCTTTAGCATATTGTAACAAGTTGCAACTATTTATGCGAATCCCGTCAAAAGTTTAACCTATCCGCTAATCTATCTATTTTGTGTAATAATAGCCCTCATTTAAACGATCTCTTCCTATTCCTCAAACAATGTAATCTATATAATACCGTACTTAATACTTTCGGCTGGTAACCTCATAGTTAAGCCCATAAAAAAAAAACAAAAAAACTATACATGCCGGTTATTTTCGGTTTCTTCATAACTTACTAATTGCGTAGGATCTTTGTATAGTTTTTAAAAAAAATATATACCGTAATTATGTCTCGATTTTTTTGAAAATATTTTAGATGGTCTATATTTATAACTGAAGGGGTGTCTAAGTACGAACATGAAAGGGTTAAACCGGTCTACGTGAAAAGCTTCGCATTAGTGTTTTAACCGTCGTAGACAGCGTACGCCGTTTTTCAGGAACATAACTTTAGCGGCTACGAAATTATTTTTCCCTCGAAACTTATCATCATCGTACGCATATTATGACTAAAGTAATCGATGTCTTCCAGTTTCATAAATGGTTTCGGGAAATTATTTCCAAACGACGAAAGCTAAAACAGGCCATAACGCCCGTTTCTTGTTTTATAAGAACGTCTTATCGTCAACACCTAAATAAGCGCCGGTCTCTTGAAACGCTCGTTCGGTCTTTGAAAATTTGCCAAAAGTGCAAATTTAACGAAATTGGAAACGAGATATCCGAATATCTCTAGAACTATCGTCCTTATTATAATGCTCGACTTTATGCTACTCTTCCGCCACCTCCGCCGATATCGTCGGACAAATGATTATTAATTATTCCGCCGTCGGTCGGTCGAAGTTTAGCGTTTAGCCGTCAAACCGACATTCCCTACGCACGGACGTAGAGCAATATCGTCCGGATATTATACGAACGTTGTGTTACGCCGCGATCGTAAGACCGTATGCTGATTTTCGCTAATAGTCGAGAGGGTGTAAGAATGTCTTCAATAATTTGCAAGATGTTCGTTCGGATTAGCATAAAGGGTGACTACTAGTCGTTCGCTAAAATGAGTTCGTCGCGTGCGTCCGGGAGTTTATAGTCTACCGCAGCTGTCAAAACGAATTTACGACTTGTATTTAACGTCTTTTTCCATTTTATACTCGACCTTATCTACCGACTAAGCTTTACACTTATCTTAATAAGCTTCCGAAGATAGTACCGCTAACACCGCCGTTAAATTCACACCTCCAAACCCCGCTTACCTTTCGTTGTTTTATTTGTTAGTTTGATTTGTAGAAAAACATCGAGCTTTCGATAGGGAATTAGGTCGTTCATCTATATATATATATATATATATATATATATATATATATATATATATATATATATATATATATATATATATATATATATATATATATATATATATATATATATATACATAATTTTTTTGAAACAAAAAGGGTAAGGATATCCGATTACTCTTAATTAATTATACCGCCGGTGAAGAACTGGAGCCAATTTTTTCAGTTTTCATCGTTTTTTCCATTTTCCGTAGTTGGTCCGTAATATTTTAGTTTTCTCATTTCTTTATGCGCGGACGGGGCGGCGATGCAGGCGTAGGGTGCGAAATAAATTTTTAATTTTTAAAGGCCTCCTTCGGAGGATATGCTAATTAAATAAAAATTATATTCTCTAAGCTTCGGCTTGTATTAACGCCGGTACAATTACCGGCTTCCTTTTTCCCTTTTGCGGTAAATTTCTTTCGGTTGGTTATTCCGATTATTAGTGCCGAGGGGAAAGAAATGTGCGTCGACCAAATTCTATTTGCACAATAGACGATATCGTCGTAGTTTGTTTTAGATATCTTTCGGTTTACTTAGTACCGCGATTTCGTCCTAAAAACAACAAAAGCCGAAAAAGGGAAAAAAAAATGGAAAAAGGTTTAGGAAAAAATCGATATCTGGTTTATTAATTAATAGCGTCCGCGCTGTTCGACTTATCGACAAAACTCATCAGCCGGAAGGACAAATTGTTTGTTTATCGCTCTCCGCAAAGTAAACTAAGGTAACACGCGAGATGGTGTTGATATTATTACCGGCAAACCACACACACATACATACATATATATATATATATATATATATAGTAAAAGTTATCTGAATTAGTTGAGTTTTGGATGTGAAGAAATTCGGACGACACGATTAAATAGAGAATAATTGCGATACGGTTAAGAATATAGTTCTCGATGCTGACCCGTCAATCCCAATTTTATTTTGATTCCGTTAGTATCGCAATCGTCGGAAACCCGCTGACTTTTGGTCATTTTCAGGTTTTTCATCGACAAATATTTTTAATCAACCGGTTTGTCTATCGTCGTGACCGGGAACTTCACTTCCAGTTCCCTCTGTAGGAAAATCTGAAGGATTTCTTATTTTATACGTCTGGAGTAGGACAAAATTATTCTTCCATGTTAGATAATTACCATTTCAGTATTTTTTCCTTCCCTTTTTTCGGGGCGGGGCAGCTTTTACCCTTTGGCCAATTTAAGCGTTAGGTCTATAAACTTTTATTATTATCCTTAATAAAATAATATTTACTCGATCGGATCCAACTCAGGCCATAGAGCAGCATATTAAACTACAACGAGGACAGTTAATATAGAAAAGCTTAAGGAAATGTTTCACTTCGTTCTTTTCGATCGTACTTCGAATTAAAAAAACTTCGCTATATTCAAAAGACAATTCCCAAAGAGCCATGGTTTATACATGGGGACGCCCTCCGTAAAGATTTTCACTCGGCGTTTGTCAGATTAAGAAGTGCTCGTAACGGTACATAATCTTTCTAGGTTAGGGATCAAGAGAAGTGGAGTTTGCGAGGTATGTAATATTGAAAATAAACATCAGATTTGGTCCTGCACCATATGCAAGAACAGACAGATACCGTATGAACTTCTACTGACAAGGAATAACAATTTGAAGAGCTTATTGCGGATCCTACCTACTCGGATGCGAGTAAGTCGATCTCTCCGTTCTTAAGTTTATAAATTAAATTTACTTAGGGCAATGTTCTCTCGATGACTAGCTAATCTCGTTGTGTCTTTTAATAAATCTTCCTTCGATGACTAGCTAATATCGTTGTGTGGTTTAATAGTTTTAACGATTTTCATTTCGACCTTTTTGATCGCGATGTTCTCTACACGATGCGTGAACTTTCTGTTTTGTTTTATACTGAAGAATATTTAGTCGACACGAAATATCTCGATTGGGAAACACATTTGTTTATATATATATATATATATCCGGAAAGAAAATAGTATCGATTTTATTACGACTCTCGAAATATACGTCATCCGATTTCGTTGTAAAATTATATTCAAATTTAATGATGTATAATTTTGCAGCATTATTAAATTGTTTTCGTAGTAAACGAAACGTACAAAATATAAAAATATATTCATCTTTTTCTAGATTTCCAAATACACGTATACACATACAATATAGATTCTGCATTTAAATTATAGTCAAATAATCGAACTATATGCAGTGACGGTCGGAACATTGTTATCTTGACGTTTACAGCTAAATATAATAAGTACACTTGCGAATAACATCTCTAACCCGCGTATACTTTTATACTTTGCCGTGGAAGAAAAAATAGTACAATTAGGTTACTACTCATTTATAACTCTTACTCTTTAGGCATGACTTTATCAAAACTCGGAATCAGGATAGCCCCTTCCCAATGGATGCTGATCCTATATACTGAAGATTACTTTGCGTCTAATTTAGAATTATATGATTTGTGAGTAATCAGGATCGATGTTGAAGCTGGAGAAGATTTAATCTGTGTATTCGATTCAGTTTTACATAGTTAGCAGGTTTTTTTTTGCTAATCTATTTAAGCGTTGGTTGAGTCTTTCCTTATATCTCGCACTTTAGCCGCGGATCTCTTCTTTAACATAACTTATCTTCGAGTCCTTCGAGATGTCGTCCATGTCGTATAAACCAGGGTGCGTTAACTATCCTAAGTGAAATTGTTGCTTTTGTTCTTTTCATAAGAGCTATATTGGAGTTAAATGCAGCACCCCATATATGCCTAAATTGGCTTTATTATTTATTTATAGAGCAGAACTTTATTTTCTAAAGACAGAACTGAATTTCTTCCAACCATCCAGCCTATATTTTTCATTTCCAATCTGATCTGCGTACGTTTGGAGATTATGTGTTTTTTCCAAGTCAATCTCCGGTCTAGATTTAGACCAAGGTATTTCGCACTACTTGCTGTTGGAATTGGCTTTCTGTTAAGATATATCGGACTGGTGGCCGTTCCAGTTTTCAATGTAAATAATATATCGAGGAGCTTTTTTTCATTAACTTTTATTGATAACGGTCTAACGATAAAGAATAAAATAATCAAGAGACAAACGCTTTCTTTCATATACATACATATATATATATATATATATATATATATATATATATATATATATATATGTATGTATATAAATTAATTAATAAAATATATATTAAAAATATATATATATACGTATAAAATATATATATTTTGTTCTTTTAAAAAAGGAATTAAAAATTCCTTCCGCGAAGTTATTCACGTCAGATTGTTAGCGAAAATGTTACATTACTAGCAGCGATATTTCCTGATTTAAACTTAATGAGACGGATTGCCACGTCCAGCGTGTTGCTTTTACTATCTCGAACCGGAGGTGTAAAGATGAAACCGCCTTGATCGGGTATAAGGACACCGAACAACAATAAAAAAAAAGACAGATAATGGAAACGGAGAAAATGAGTTGACAGCGGATGTAAAAATCTCTGTAAAATGTAATTTTGATAATGGACTAGTTGCTCGTTTGTCGCGTAGAGCTTCATAATTGTCATTATACAATCGTACGACCTTTGTCGGTATAAATTATTATTTATAGTATATATACATATATATATACATATATATATATATGTGTGTGTGTATATATATAAAAAACGAATGAAAGTCCTAAGAGTTGTAGATGAAATTTGAAAATTATCATAATGTCGGTTTTTGGGAAAGCCGGAACATCATTTCGCCTTTAATTAAGTTGGCCATGTCATAAGGTGCATCTCGTTGGTTCTCTCGTTTTGTCGTCAGTCCGCATCGTTACTAACGTAAAAGTTTTTTCGTGAAAATAAAACAAAAAAAAAAATAGTTAAAAATAAAATTAAAATAACAAAATGAAGAGTCCTTTTTCATTTTTAGTTTTAGCGCCTTCGAGTATCATCCGGCGGGATTATTTCTTTTTTCTTTTTTACTTTTGAGTACTTTTCACTAACGGCTTTTGTTTCTTTAAGCCGGGAAAAATAATTATAATAAATAAACTACTCGGAGTAATAATACCGATAATAATAATAATAATAATAATAATAATAATAATAATAATACTAATAATAATGGAAATAACGATATACGGGAATTATTTTTTCGGTAACCATCGTGACTGGATTATTCACGTCGACGTATAACCTTCCTAGGGGATCTTGAAAAATTATCCTTTTCATTTTTGGTTAGGTTAGGGGAGAGTCCTTTTTTTCGGTATTTTTCTTTAATTGCATCCTCTTGCAGAAGAACAACTATATCCACATTAAATAATAAATAAAATTAAAGGAACATTACGAATATCGGTTTATGATAGGGGTTTGTTTATTTTTTTTTATTTTTTTTTTTTTTTATTTACGTCCGTTAAATTTCGCCGACTTTGAGGGAGTTACGAGTTTGTCCTATTTATTTTTCTTAGTCGGATGGAACCGGGTAGAGGTTTCTAAGTACTCGGACGTCGCGGATAATAGATTTATTTCATCGGCGGTGTAAAGGGTGGAAAAACCTAACGTGTTTATATAAATAAATAAATATAAAAATCATTAGACGAATTAAAAACAAAAAAAAACGAAAAAAAAAACATTTAATTATCGTAGTTCGGTACGACACGTACCGAAATTTATCGCGACAAATTGAAAATGACGTAATGAAGTAGAAGACGAAATTAAAATGCACGCGCTGAAAAACCAGCGCCGAAAGTTGCTTATAAAAAAGAAAAGGTTGACAGATAAAGGCGAACTAAATGTATTAAGAGCGGCAATTATAAACGATAAAAGCTAATATATAACGACGCTCAGCGGAAATAATAGAAAATTAAAAATTAAATCACGTAAATGAGTAATTTCGAAACAGCTCTATTGAAACAGGTCTAGGCTTCTTCCGGTTTTGTGGATTGAAAAGCGTACTAATGAAAGAAATTGGTACAACCGGCAGATTAACAAACGGAAATTATTTATAACATTTTTTGGTCTCACATTGTACGAAAACACGTTGAAATTGAAAGAGCAATAGTCATGGGAAGAATGAATGATGAGCGACCAAAAGGCAGAGTACCAATTAGATGGACACAGATGCAGTGACTGCTGCAGCTCGGATGACATTTTCAAGATGTGTTCATGATGCGAAGATCATCAAGGATGGAGTTGGAAAAAAGGAAGCTGTTACCTTGATCACGATACACCCCCACGTGGAGTTACAACGAAAAGAGAGATATATAACACCTTATATATACATATATATATGTATATATATATATAATGTATATAGATTGCAACTTGGAATAAAGCGCACCATTGTTATTACAATAAATGTCAAATTAATATAAATTCGACGAAAATTGAGGCCATCTTTTTAAGGTCTACTTGTACAAGATGCTCAAATAGATTACAGTGACTAGTTGGGTGTTCCTTTAGACAACAGATTCGAAAAATTATACCACCGCGTCATATCCATACATGCACACACACACATATATATATATAATATATATGTATACATATTATGGTTCGGAAGATCGGACGATAGATAAAAAGACGAAAAACCAGTTGGAGGCGTTCGAAACCTAACGTTGGAATAGAATTGAAACAATAGCAGGGACGTAGAAAATTAGTAATAAAAAAAAGTATTTAGATTAATCCGGAAAAATTGAAGCTTATTAGGAAAATTAGAAGAAAGCAGATAGAAATGGGTCTTATTTTAAGATACATTGAAGCCACTGTAGAAGGGAAATGATTAAGGGCATGCCAAGCACCATGTAGAAGCAATAGGATGTAGTAACGTGAAAAAAATGGCGCTGTAATCCTAGTAAAATCTAGGAATTACCGCACATGAGCTTTATTTTGATAACTGCTTAGTGCTATTTCTAATTGCTTACATTATCCTGAAACTTATTTCGCCGCGTTTACATCTTAATCAAAATAACTTTTAATTTAATCAGGCCTCTAAAATTAGACGCGTCAATTCCGAGAATAGACTTTAAACGGTAATTCCGATGTTTTTTCTTTTTTGACAATATTTCTGTTTAAAAGAAGAAAAGACGTGTTTACACTTTTTGTGTGTATGTGTGTATATATTTGCGCGTGTTATTATTTATTACGGGTGGGAAATAATTTTACCGCTAAACCCGAAAGTCTCCCTTAATCAGTCTTTTTGATTTTATTTCCCCAGTAACTATTTTCCGCGAGGAGTTGCCGGTCTACCATACGTCTTATATATATATATATATATATATATATATATATATATATATATATATATATATATATATATATATATATGCACGAGATTTCGGTCGCTCGCGTCTGTTCGGGAAAAAATCCAATTACTCACGGTTAATTTCCGGACGCAAAACGATGTTTAACCCGCTACTTTTCTACTCTTCCATTCGCTTAGATCTGCCTTATCTTAAATGCGACCTAAAACGTTTTCTAAATGATACGCCGGCGCGAAATGTCACTTCAGTTTAACGGAACGAGTCGTCATCGTGGCAAATTACATTTCTTAAAAATTCTTTTTCCTTAGGATTCGTACCCATCGGTGGGTAGATGATGTTTTGAAAAAGGAAAGATAGAGTAACGAAAACAGACAGATACGCGAATCGAATGGAATGACGTTGAAAAATATGTACTAATATATTAAATATATGAAATTGTTAGCGGAAAAGTATAAATTGATCTCCAATCCTGTGTAATTACAGAAATTTTTAATAAAATAACAAAACAAAAAATTGTCCCAACGACGGAGATATTCGATCTAACTGCGTATAGATGTTGGTGTACGCAATCTTTGGAAATCATGATGATGATTATATATATATATATATATATATATATATATATATATATATATATATATAAATTCATTTATGAGGAAGATTGAAATAATGCATAAATAACGAACTGAACTGAGTCCATCCGATTAAGTTTACGGCGACACTATCAGTTTATTTCATAATAAGAAAAGCTTATACGATAAATTTAATTAACCCGATCAGTCACGCGCTATCAGTTTTTTACACAAATATGTACATATTTTGGATTCGAAAATAATTAAAATAAAATGACTGGAATAGTCGAGTATATAAAGTATTATTTGGTGTGTATAATATTTTTTTTTTAGATAAAATTTTTAACGTGTTTCAGTAATGAATTGGGTATTGTAATAATTCCCTACAAGTAAGTCGACTATACTTGGGAAAAAGTGTTAAACCAATCAACAGAAAGCAGAAGCGTGTCCCGAATGTCTCAGTAAAAATCTCAATTGTATTGATTGGGTTTATAGAGAAGTTGATCTAAATGTATCATTACAGACTCAACAGCTTATAACCATTATACGAAAATCTACAAAACTGTCCGCTAAAAAAGACTCCTGGTTTTTAATAAAATCACGGGGAAAAACAACTTCCGCGGAAAGCAGTCATTTCTATTACGCTACATTTTTAATTGAATATCACGTGGTTATTTTCCGACGCATTGGAAAAAAGCTGTCATAATCGTGGCACATAAGGTAGGATAGTCACAAAACTAATGTGTTTTTGTACCTTCTGATCAGTTTACGTTGTTTAAAGTTACTATTAATCATGTAGATTCGATTATAAAAACGCAAAATACAATTCCGAAGTTTGTCTTTGGTATTGATCACTCGAAGTTACAACAATGTCATAGATTAGTTTATGCGATATCATCGATGTTGGGAAAAGATGAACTCAGCTGTTTTCCTAGATGTTACTCAGGCGCTTGGTCTAGAATCGTGGACTGTTGTTTAAACTAAAACAATTCTTAAACCCGGACTTTTATAAATCGATACAATAACTGACAGAACGTTTATCGTAAGAATAAATGATGTTTTTTTTTTTTTCAACAGAATACAATATTTAAGCTTCGATACCACAAGCTAATCTCGGTATTGTACAACATCTATACTAAGTATATACCTATCTCGAAATTAGCGACATTTACCGATGACGTAGCTATAAGTATGGCTGTTCAGTATCATTAGATCGAATCCTAATGGCCTATGGAATCCATCCGAGTGCAACATGCCGCTTTTAGTATGTTTCGGTGGCAATGAAGTTCCTCAGATGAACTGTTATCTCGAAATGCACATTGGCCAACGTCTAGCACGACTGTTTCACATAGCTCAAACTGGATAAACTATTCTTAACCAAATTGTTGTAATTTATCGATATCCTCAATCTGAAAATATGGAACTGTAATTATACGGAATCTCGTGCAAAATTTTACTTTTATCCGCGATTAGTATTGCCACGTCGTGAAGAAACGTGAAACTAGATTTTTGTTCACTTTCAGATAAATTGCAATCTAGCTGAAGCAGCTAATAAGCAATTGAGATGTGAAGAACAATAAAAAAACCGACTATTACGCGTGCAGAACGATCACCCACTGGCGACATTCCGTACTATCACTACTAGTCAACGAATACGGTGTGGAAGATCGAGGTGAGTTAGCCGATTGATTCGCTCGATTTCGTCGCTAACTAGCAAATTAATAGTCAGCGGATTAGAGTGCCTATCTAGCTTTTCGAGCGCTGTACGTTCGTATTTCACCTTGACCTTTGGTACCTTTAGATCTTTTTTTGAAGATGATCATTTCGAATGTATACCAGGTCGCGTTAACTAGGGATCTCTGTATCTTAGATTGAAATCACTGAATAATTTTAATTCTTGAATTGCAAGCGGTTCCCCATAGTTTACACACCGATTTGAGCGTGGTGTTATAAAGTAAACTTTAAACTCAGAGAAAACTCAGATTTTATTCCTAAAAGCCAGTACACCCTGTTGAACCTGAGTTCCTTACATACAAACAGCGGTCGTCCAACCACACTTCAAAGTACTCGACTTTTGTGTCTTGTGGTAGATGTCCATATACAGGATGACAGGTATCGGGTCTAGTCGTGAAAGTCACCTGCATCGATTTAGAAGTATTGATCTTGATTCTCCACTTGTGGGTGTTCAATCCCGGAAAGAATTCAAGCTAGATTGCAACTGGTCGGATGCTTCAGCCGGCTACAGGCTTTATAATAGAAAAAACTGTGTCATCCGCAATACTACTTCAACATCTTCCTGAAGCGGAATACGATGGATATATATGACGTAAAGAACCGGGCCTAATACAGATCCATATGGCATAAATGCATAAATGTAAATTTAGGAGTATGCTATCTTCTGCAGCTACTGTCCTAGAACACGAATCCTGTGACACACCAGTTATTTTAATCTTTTTTTCTTATCGTTTAATACTGCGAGTAATTCGTCTTTTACGAATTTCAATTTTCGTTAATTAAATATAAGTTTAATTTTCATATTCATATCGTGTATTATGTACGTACTTCCTTAAAAGTCGTTTCCTTTTGAAAATCTAGCTTCGACATTAATTACATTTGCCAGAAGCGTCAGATTATTATAATGGAGATTTCGTGCAAATGTAAACGACATTTTCGTAAATTGAGAACTCGATTCGTATTATTATTATTATTATTATTATTATATATATATATATATATATATATATATATATATATATATAAACTAACAATAAAAGTAGAATAGCGAACACGAATTTGATTGAGAAAACGTTTCCTGCGCGTCGTCAAACACTCGAAATCTCGCTGCTATTCGTAAATACGAACTTCAAAAGTGTTATCATCGATGTTGTTGCTGCGCTATTGCAACCGTTGGAAACCTTTCAATAAAGCGCGAAATACAAACGTAATGAATTTACGGTTTCGTGTACATCTATAGCATATTATTATTATTCATACGGATGACTTCATATATAAATGGGTGCAAAACTGACGATATAGAATTAATGTAAAATATACGTATACAATAATTAACAGGCGCACTCACGCGCGCACACATACGCCTGTGAATTATTTATCTCTCTTTCCTACCCTTATTGCATTTCACTTCCTCTTCCTACAAACGTATCTATATACATATTCGTATCTACGTATATTTCTTTTCTCGCAGTCGTTTTCATAGGTTTTCACTGAATAAAATTAGTACTATATTATCTTCATCCCCACCGCAATCCCTAGCCAACCCCCCTATCCAAGGCGGTATATTAAGTTAGTCGCGTCCCTATACTAACTACATCCATATATAATTGTTGTAATCGTTGAACCGTTTAATGATTGTTCCGCAATGTCAAAACAGTCGTTGATGCTCCTCTAGCGGTTATCCATTTACCATTTCCGGAATTCGAACTCAACAGTCGAGCTATAGACGAATTTCACCTCCTACGCACACAATTATATCTGTCCTATATATATATATATATATAATATATGTGTGTGTGTGAGAGAGATCGCGTGTTAGTTTCGTGCCCGGATTCGACTCATTGTCTGAAAACTAACTTCCACAACATCGCCCCGATTCCTTTAATTCTCTTTTGTCAACGTCGCCTAGCTATAATTGCGTTATATTTCATCGCTGCTAGCGTGAATTTACTAGAATTTACTATTCGAGTCGAGCTGTAAAGAGTTCTTATTTGTTTTCTGTACGTTAGGGACGATATTCTCGACGGTAGAGATTATCTTTCTAATTCTACGGCGCGATGAATATCTCCGTACATTTACTACTACTAATACAGTTACTACTAATACTATTACTACTAATACTGTTACTACTAGCGTACCGAAACGAACTGATATTATAAATTGTTATTACCTTTATTCGTTTATTTATTATTATTAACAATTTTTTCTTTTTTAACTAACAATAGAGTAGGATTATTTGAATGAAAATATACAACACGACTAAGCACGGAATCTCAGTCGTAATATGCTCAAACGAGAGCTGCATGGCACGAGTGTAAAACACACACACACACAATAATAACCTTGTAATAAACAAAATGAAAATAAAATGTACGTTTTCTAAAACTACGATGGATACCGAAAGATATAAATCTATGTTATGGATGCATTCAAATGAGTGTGCCCACTATATAGAGCTGGAAAGTGTTGTAATATAAATTGCGAGATAATTGGAATGGTAATAGAATATAAGTATCCGGGAGTAATTATACATGGAATAAATATACGGCTTTAAAATACGAGCAACATTACCATCGTTGTACACTTTAAAAAACTGTGTTAGTAAGGAAACCATTTAATGCGTTGATAGACTCCAGATTTACGGTATGCAGGCTCGGAGGTTAGCAAAGAAATCTTATCCAATGCAACATCGACCAATTACCAAAAAAAAAAAAGCTTACAACTGGTAACACGAAAATATGGAAGTACACTATACGAACTTCTTCAAGAAGAAAATGTTCTAGATGTAAAAGGATCGTGCTTGATGATCAGGATGATGGATTATTTAAAAAAAAAACGTAAAGTAGTAAGTGTTGAGGAAAGACAGATAAGTATTACCTAAGGAATATATTATAATATCGAATACAGATACTTCGGACGAAGTATGGAAATCAAACGGATAAGTACTAACTGAAGAAATACTTCATTATTCAATTATTCAAGTATTCATGATTTTGTTTATACGTTTTGTAAATATATGTCTTTCTTCTTCTTCTATAAAGGAAAATGGTAAAATAAAGCAAAATTAAAAAGTGAATTAAGAAAATGATTGCAGACCAAAGAAAACATTGACAGAATACTAAAAACGATTTATTAAGAGGAAATTGATCAGGATTATATCGAGAAATTAATACGGATACCATGAAGGTGCTACTACAGAAAGTTAAAAAAAAAGTGTGAGATTGTGCGTGAGGGGGGATGTAATGAATCGCAAATAAATAATAATGAAAATTGTAATGTACACGTATATAAGTATATGTATATAGTATGTGTATTATATATATATATATATATATATATATATATATATATATATATATATATATATATATATATATACATATATATACTGCTACTTTTTGACAAAAGAACTTATAATTGAGTAATTTATACAAACATATATAATAAACACGTATAAATTTACAACACGCGCACACTCGCATACATACACAATAACACAACACACACTCAAGCACATAAAAATTACTTAACCCGTCAAGCTTTCGCTCGTTGGCAGGTACATTTAGATTTTGTATGGTTTAATATTATTACTCATTATAAATACAAATATTCTTATTAAATATGCAATTTCCATTAATTTATAACATTTACGTGTTTCCTCATATTTATTCTCGTATACATTGTCATGTACGCTCACACATATTATTATTATTTCTCCCTTGATTCAATTGCAGCATCCTATAGTATACATATTGCATCCTTCTCTTTTTTTTTTAAGTTGATTATTATTATTAATTATTATCATTTATTATTATTAATTATTATTATTTATTATTATTATTATTACTATTTTTAAATTTTGTTAAAATCCCTTCAACATCTCGTTAAATTTACTTATTTCTGTATTTTTCTAATATTTTTCTCATTCTGCAGACACTCTTTGAATTCCCCTTCTAATCTGCACCCCCAACGTTTTCATTTTCTTTTAGTAACACGTTAAGCTTTCATGTTAATACGTATCTTTATCCATCAGGTTTCCCAACTTACTTCTAGATAATTTTGTATTTAATATTTTAGAGTATTTCTTACGTCACTACTCTATCTTCCTTACTTCAGTCGTTTTTCGTTTTTTAAGGTAGTCCACCGTTCCGGTCATTAAATACAAACGTTTTATCTCCAGCACATTTCCTTCCTTACGAACTTCATAAAGCGTGGAATAATCTTTTCCCGTCACTAACTGTAGGAATTTTTTCCTGTATTCAATGTGGATTATATAAGATTACTAACCTCGTGTACGTATATAGAATAAAATTTAAGGAAAAAACGAGGAATTTGAATTCGACGAGATCTCTTTCTTTCACTAGTCACCAAAATGGAAATTTCTAAACGACGTCGAAAGGTTTTTTAATCTTAATAATTTCGTCTTTTTTTTTTTTTTTTCAGATAAAAAGAATAATTTCATTATCATTACCTAAATTAAATTTTCGTAAATAAATACGGAAAAGAGGATTTTCAATTAAATTTTAAAAAATTATTATTATTTTTTACGAAACTGTATAATAATAAATTAGAATCACTTAGAAATAGTTATAATTATATATTCGGAAGAGACCACACTGCTCGTCCACGGCTGGACTAGATTATAGGTAAATTAGTGGTAAGGAAGAGTAAATTTAACTATAGACCCACAGCTCTGAATTATTAATTTTAAAAAAGCTAAACATTTAATGTTGCGTCAACAAAAAATTCTGAAACATTAAGGGCATGTCATACGCGAAGATGATATACTTGAAAAATGTGTGTTAATTTGTAAGATTGCAGGGAAAAACGGTAAAGTCACACTACTAACTGGATGGACGGATTACGGAGTTGTCGAAACAGAAATAGTTGGAGAAGGGTAATATCATATGTATTACAAGTTACCGACTACGAAGAAGCAAAGTAATTTTAAGCCTCATTGATCATCTTCCAGAATATTCAAGGAAGACTGCTTATATTAGAGAAGACAAGACGCTCGAATAGAACATGTTTTATATCGTCAACTAGATTTCATGCACATAGTGAACACTCAAACGACTGATTTTAAAGAACATCTGTGAATTATAAAAATTAATCTTCACATTTCTCACTTTTAATCTTGCAGACACATCTGATAGAAATTCAAAAGTTTTTCTGCTATTACTGTCCGTGTCCAGTCTTTTCTGTCATTAGTTTGTCGTCAGTCAATTGTCATATTTTTGAAGACTTCGCTTGAAACAGTCTGAGGAATACATAAAAACTGTTTTCTAATAATTTTATCTGTTTCATCGATCTAACATCGCCAGCAAGTCGTTAATTGTTCCGTGAATAAGATATAAGTCCATTGTCGCGAACAGATCACACACGTTGCCAAAGTTCGTGACGTTCTGTAAAGAGAAAATCCATTCTTAATAGGAATTTTCTATATGTTGTTTATTGAATCGGCATAAAATTCTACCGACGACACGGACAGTTCATATCCGTATAAAGAAAGTATACACCACTTCCTAAATGTTAATCCTAAGAATTTGAATGATTTCTAGCAGTTTATTGATAATAATATCACATTTGATTTTATTATAGTGAGGAATGAAAATCCTGTCAACAATTACGCCTAAATATTCTGGATTTAGGAGAATAATTAATAGGTTGGCCGCAGACTAATAGAAGGTCGGTCACGCGACCGAAGAAATTCCATGACCGCCAAACACGGAAAAGTGTATTTGGTAGCAGAGAACTCTCGATCGGTAGGTATTTTGAAATGATTTCACTCTGTTTGAAATGATATAGCTTTTGTAGATGTCGAAAATTAGATAAAGGTCATACGCGTAAGAAATTAACGAAATCGTTTAAAAGATTGCAACATTGCTCCGCTCTACGATGTATTATAGATTGAAGTAAATCAACTCGAAAAGGTCCGTGTAGGAGAACGACGTGTCCATCATCAATCCTTCGATTTTGTCAGATAAATAATTAATAATTAGGCTAAAATTATAGGAATAAACATTCTTTTATTGTAATGATCAAGGCATATTATCTACAGCCGTTATAATTCCCCTTCATATCGTAGGAGATGAAAATTGCAGACCTGCCAGCGACCAGTGAGAAGCTTACTCACCAAATAACATCTTAACCCGGCTGATTAGGATGAAGCAGTGATTTGCTATACATCTAATTCAAAAACATCCTAAGACAAACTTTTGGAACACTTCACAAATAGAAAATTTTATAGAGATATACAACGTTAAGAGAAAAGTCTTTTCCGGGCTTCGGACGTAACTTAATATCAACCACATTTCAATATTGGCGATATGAATTTAGCAAAGAGCGTCTTGAAAAGACGTGGACATTTTTGGCGGTAGAAATTTTAATAGTTTAATTAATTCAGTCAGCGAAGGATGTTTTTCAATTCATTTCTCGTTAATATTATCTAACATACCTCCACCGAACACTGTGGACTAGCTTGATTCTACGAAGCCAATAAATTTCAAGGTTTATCAGTTTTACTCGGAAAAAATCCAGCTAGGAAACGTTCTCGTTTATCGCTATCCGAGTAAATCAGGCGCTAATCAGACTTCTTTTAATATCTAACCGGCCTTGTTCTGTCTTTAAGTAATAAATCGGAAGACGTCCTCACAGGCCCGGCATTAATCGACGACGTTCTCCACTGTGTTAATGAATAAGCGAAAATAGGAGTAGACAAAGAAAGATTATGACAGACGTTGCGATATTCAATCGCTGAGTTAGATACTATAACAGTTATTGTAATCATTCTTCGCGGATTAATAAACTCAACCGATGAAATAAGATATAAATTAAATAATCCATTTATGATGTTACTTTGATTATTGGTTATATAACCTATTCTCTACATATGTGAACTAAGTTGAATGTTTTTATTGTTACAATAATAAGTCAGGTCCTGCAACTGGACGTAGTACATTTACGTAGTCAGTCAGTTTTTAATTGTTTAATTTCGTAGTACTCGTAATATGCGTATTTATTTTTATAGTTATAAATTAAAAATTTAATATTAAATCCGTTATTAATCGACATAAATTCTGACTAGTGTCAGGTAGTGATGGCCGAGTCAAATATTTGTTGTAGTTGTTGCGCGGAGTGGGGGTGAGAGTTAATTCATCGTAAACGTAAATAATTTTAAATTTGTTAAAAGTAAATTTTCAACAACTTGGCGACTAGGACGTAATAATGTTAAATACGAATAAGTATAATATAAATTTAATTAATAAACAACAGATAAGTTTACGATTAACTTGGCTACGACGACGGGATAAAATTAAATATAAATAAATGTAATATAAACTTAAATAATGTACAATAAAATAAATATTCAATTACATATATATATATATATATATATATATATATATATATATATATACACATATGTATGATAAAACAATGCGACGGTAATTAAAAGGAAAACAATTATTTAAAGAATAGTTTTTTTTTTTTTTTTTTGCTTTCTTGAGCTTCGATTTATCAATTACCTGGAAATCTACGTTTAGTTAAATTATCAAATATAAACTATCTATCCGGGGAAGCGTACTTAAAAGTTACTTGTATATATACACGCAAAACGTATTTACTATTTACATTAGAATACCACATACTCGAACTACATATAAACACAAGTACACACGCGTACATTCTATATAGATCTTATTATTCAATTTTTTATTTATTTTTTTATTAATTGAGTTTAGGTACGAATACTGAAATTACACATTGTCAACACTATTTTCATATAAATGTATCATATTTAAAACGGCTAAGAATATACACGAAGAAAAAAAGACAGAGATTAATCTCAGATATATACACATATGGGTAGTCAACGCTGCGAGGATATTCAACCGGGAAGAGGGGATAAATATTTAATTATAACATTTTTCTAACTCTGCTATACAAGTTGCAAGCAAAAATCACACGATTAGCGTCATAGTTCCCGCATGCAGAGGACAGTATGCACATAGGAGTAAAAGCAAGCTAGCCGAATTAACGGACCTATATATATATATATATATATGTGTGTGTGTGTATAACCATGTTTTCTTGCATTAGGTGTGTCAGTGAAATAACGGACGGATATTTATAATATATATATATATATATATATATATATATATATATATATATATATATATATATATCCCAGTTCGCATTTACCGCACTACCAACACCCGTCTTTCAAAACCACTTTTTGTAGCGTTAATCTCTTCGACCTATACACATAGGTAGGCCTATTCTTATATATATATATATATATATATATATATATATATATATATATATAATATATATATATATATACACGCTTAAAAATTAAAACAAAAAACTGCATCGAATTTAGTTAAAACGTCTTTAAGTTACACTTCTCCCCCCCCCCGGTCCGTAGCACAGTTTTTTTTTTTTAATAAAGCGAAATGTTTAACCTGAGATTAATTTAACCGTTTTAGTGTAGTCGCGATGTTCACTATACGGTAGGTGAAATTTTAATACTAACAACATTTTTGTATTTTCTAGTCGACTAGAAATGTCTCATTGTTAAACTAATATTTAAATTATAAGTAGCGGATAAAAAAAACGGGAATTAGACGAAATATTAAGAAATATGAAGAGGAGTTTGTAAAATCGTTGAAGATAACTGTAAGACGACGTATATGTAAGGTGTCTTTCTACTATCTCTTACGAGAAGAAACTATAAGAAATAAACGCCGATGGAGTTACGGTGGAAAGTTGAAGATGCCGCCGTCGGTGACGATAACGCGACGCCAATTGAATCGGCAACGAAGAATTTCCTCGAGGATGTATCTCGATAGACGCTGGTGCAGCATACGAGACCGGGATAGATCGGATAAGTTGATTATATTATAAAAGGCTACCATCCGTCGATAGTCTAAGCACGTAAACTCGTTCGAGTTGACGCAGTAAACGGACCCGATCCACATCCGAGTTTTCCACCACGTGAACGACAACGATGGCAATAATACGATATGTGTTATATGTATACAAGGGAGAGAGTGCGATGAATGTTACACGCCATACTAGTTCATAAATAAACGTGTTCTATTTTCCTAATATACCGCCCCTTTAATAAGTGTATGTATATATATATATATAAAGATAAACCGAATTTTTCATATTATATTTATAGGACGAGATAACGGTAGTCGAATACGTTAAATCGTTATTATAAATAACGATATCGTAACGCGTTAAATAACTAAGTAATCGAAAAGCGGTTATAAAACAAAGAAGTGTTTTTTTTTTTCCCAGAAATAAATCTAAATTAATTCCGTTTACATCCGTCAACGCGTCCGAATATGTATCACTATGAGCTTTTATCTATCCACTATTTTGCCTAAAATCATCTCGTTTTTCTTTTAATTCCGAGTATTTCTTTTAATTCCGAGTACCGCCGATATACTTTTTTTAAACGTTTTATCCTGTACGGCATTGATAATTTTTCAAATTACATATTTCCAGTAACTAGTGCAGGAATTAACATCCTTCGAATTGTCGTAATACGGTAATTGCGGTTTTATCGTAATCAGGCGAAATGATTTCTACGTCGTAAATACGAATTTTTGAAGTTTGGATACAGCCGCCGAATTTGAAGATTATGTTCAGTGGGTAAAGAATGCGATGTTTCGTCGAGAGCGTCCGAGTTGTATGATAATATGTTATAATCTTCACAAACGTTATGATCAAAACATATATATACATACTTATCTTTATAGAATCGCCTTCTCCTAAACAGGCGAAAAACGTTCCCGTAATTTGTAAATTGTAAATAGCGTTTTATTTAATAGGGTGGGGAGCCCAGTTTTGTTTTTCTAAGCCGGAGTAAACAAAGCGCTCGTCTATTGTTTTTATTCGTTCAATTAGTTTCTCCGAAACCCCGCACCCTGACGGTCAATCAGTCAATTTTTCTCCATTGTAAAATATCGGCCAAAGGACGGAAGCGTGAGAAAAATAAAATGTATTTTCCAGACTACGGTTGTTCATTTTCGATAAATCGTTAGAAATGAAAACTGCTCCGTATTATTCTTTCGCGAGAGAGTATCAGCAATCGCTATTTTACGTTCCCGTTTAGCCTTAAGGACTTCTAGAGGAAAGATGCAGACTCCGATAAATTAAGAAAAAGGTCGGAAATGTAGTTTTCCTTTTTATTTTGGTTTCGTTTTTATCGTGTCCTTATTCCATCGATATTTTCTTTGAATTCGTCTAAATTAAACAAACAGACATTCAGCCGCGGTCACCTAATGGAAGAACAACGATCCCCCCCTCCCCGGTTTATAGTTTAGGAATTGTGTTTAGCGAACGCGTTGGGAAAACCGCAAATATCCGCCGGAGACTATCCGAATATTTCCCTTCATGCCTTTATCGTTCATCTTAGTTAGGTCCGCTCCTTCGGATACTTTACGATGTTTCTCTATTTCTGTTTGCCCGTTACTTGTAAATTTTATATCTCTATACATACATATTATATATATATATATATATATATATATATATATTATATATCGTTAGTAGCTGTGGTATATTTAACGTGGAGTCTTTAAACCCTTATCGAAAGCAAACCGCAATTAACGATAATTGGTTGAAGGACGGAGTTTAACTTTTCGCGAAATCAATAGTGTACAAAATTAAACGAGTTATTAACCAATTTAAACTGAAGTCTTCCGTCTGTGACCTTCTCGAAAACGACATATTCATCTTCGCTTCGGGTGTATTCGGTTAAAAAAGTAACTTCCGATTTCAACTATATCAACGGGAAACCGGCGGTGGGAAATTAATGTTAGTATCGAAAAGAAAATGTTTTTAGTATAAATTTCATTTGAGAAGAAAAAATAATGTAAAAATTAAGAACGAATTAGTACACAAAGGTGTCCCACAAGGCTCGTAGCCCTACCTTATTTAAAATTACGATAAATAATATTAACGATGCAAAAACCCACTTTCTTCAGTATATTTTCAGATAGCAATCTTTTTACCATGTCAACACATTTCAGTGGGTGAAAAAATGTTGCCGGACACTGTAACAAATATAGCAATTTGGGCAGCGGGAAATGGTTTGATACTTTCTCAGTCAATAAAATACAATTCGAAGAAAACGGGAAAGTGTGCGCGTTCATTTCAGCCGACGTATTAAATGTACAAAAAAAAAGATCGCAATTAAGAATCAACCGATAAAAACGAAATCAGTCGTGAAATATTTCTGGGCTTATTCTTGGATAATGAGTTAAAATGGAAAGAACGCGTACACAAATTACTGATTTCAATTGATGAGGACATGAATGTGCTGAGAAAATTGGCTCACACATCATTCGGAGCGGATAAAAGATCCTTACTACATTTATTCAGATGTCTTATAAGATCAAAGCTGGACTAGCGTAATATATAGTAAAATCATCAAAAAGACCACATCGAGAAAACTGGATACCATCTGTAATAATGCAAATTAGAATATCGGTGCTTTTCGTACAAGTCCGATTGACCGTCTTTATTGCGAAGCTGAAGAATCGACTCTGTTTTTAAGAAGAAAATACCTTATTGAAGTATTTTATATACACCTACACTTTTCCAACTTCCTGATAACTTTCCTATAAATGAAATTCCTGATTTCATTTAGAAAAATTACACGCAATATCTTCCTTGGCATTCTTTTTCCATCCAACGCGACACATCTCTAACTCCTTCCACACAAAATTCACTTTCTACCGATCAAATAAAAATCCGCGTTGAACAATCTATAAAGAGATACAGAAGATGTAAAAATATTTATACCGACGCATGCAAATTTAATAAATTATGTGGTTGTGCTTTCAGAGGATGAACTTCTTCGTTACAGCTTACCTCCACAGTACTCGGTATTTTCCGCTGAATTATACGCAAGTTTACTATATATCTACTGCTAAAACCACAATGATCTAATATGTTCCGATTCGTTCACTTCCATTTATGTGTTTCAACTTTAATTCTTCCAAATTTCATCCTATCGCTATAAAAATCTTAAATCTCTTATACCAATACCCTACTATAAAAATAACTCTAATATGAATAAGTCGCACAGGTTCGATGAATTAGCTAATAAAGCAGCTAAAGAGGCAGCTCGAATTCAACCTTATCCTTTAATCCCTATATCCGAAACAGATGCAATCGCCTCCATCAAATATATAACAAATAAATTGTTTCGTGATCTATGCAATTCCCTCAACAAATCATCTTAGATCTATTCGCTCTTCTACTCTTCCTTGGAAGTATTCTGTTCATATCAGAAAGAAACAGGTTGTCCCGTATCCGTCACACCGCGCACTGACTCATGGTCATATTTTAAATAAAACAAATCCACCTTTGTGCGATCATTGCGCCCGGACGCCCTTCTCCGACACTTATTTTTCGACTGCTCACAATATTCTCTATATCGTCCCCAAAACTTCAGTTGTAATTCATTCGTAACATTTTTTATCTGATCATCCAACTGCTGCGAAAGCTTCAGTTTCTTCAAACTATAAATATGATCAATCTCATCTAACGCATCATATTTACTTTCGGGTGCTTCTCTGGTCATAGTAGCAATAGTACTGGACCAAAAAAAAAAAAAAAAAAAAAAAAAAAAATAGTACACAAATTACGAAGGAACAATTGTTTATTTATATTTCGTGTAGAATTCGTCACATATCTTTAGAATAAATATAAATATAATTAAAACAAGATTAAGCCGAAATATGAAAATCAACCGTCCAATGTTTAAATGTTCTTTTTTCATGTTTTTCAAATGAGATTCGTATAGTACTAAATGAATTAATAATTTTAAGAAAAAAATTTATTATTAATATTCTTATTAATGTTATTATTAACATATCACGACTGTTATAGTGTATGTACATGAACTGAGCACGAGTTTATCAAATTATCTACTTCCATATTTAATATTATTTAATATTTAAAACGTTGTTCCAATCGCATAATTTAAGACTACTTATTATTTCATTCGGTTGAGGTTATACACGAAGATGGTTTATTCGACTGGTTTAATTCTATGTTATTAATTTTAACACCATTTTACACATATGTCTCTATTTATAATATTAAACATAGATATTGTTCGGTTTAATAAACTTATATAACATTTTTGCCGCAGCTAAACACGGTCAATATTTGACCGATTGAAAATTGCATTGTTCCATACTGTGCGATGCACACCGAAAAAACTTCTTCTACACAACTTGGACAGATCCAAATCAAACATTTTCTTCTTTTTGAGATACCTGTTGTTATCTTCTGGGCTTTTCCACGTGTAAATTCTTCTCTTGCAATTTTTATACATAGTATTCGAAATAATTAGATTATGTTTCATACAGAATTCTATTAACCTTTCGCCTTTGTCATTTCTACTTCCTATATGCTCCTATAATTTTTTCTTCCTTTTCTTGACCTACTGCGGCATTCCAATCGCCCATTATTATTAGATTTTCTTCCGTCTTCAATGTTTCCATATATTTCTTCTATATCATCATCATCATCATCATTATATTTCGTCGTCGGCATATAAACCTGTAGAATAACAATATTTGTTGGCTGGCCGCGTTGCCAGTCTAACCATAATTATTCTTTCATTATATTGCGGATGACTTATAACTTTACATCCAAACCGTTTTCCAACAACTATTCCTACTGTTCTATTTACTGAGTGCGTATGTACGATTCTATATTCATGACTCCAGAAATCTCCTTGTTTAGGCCATCGCATTTCGCTTATGTCTAGTATATCTATTTTCGTTCTCTCCATTTCCTTATTCATTATTATTATTACGTATTAAATAAATACGCGTATTAGGAATGTTACGAAATTAAACAATGAAACAATGACAAATATATGTGTACGAATACCGGGGAACGTAAAATGTAGATAAATAACTAGATAATTCGATTGCTGGAGAAGACGAGTACAGGATGTGGATCGGATCAACGTATATTCTTGCTAATTTCATACATCAAAGTTCACACTAGACGATAGGGGCATAATTGTAACATACAACCTATACATTTCCCTAATCTACCCGTCTAGTACTAAACGAACTGTACAAATATCTGTTTTCTCTATATCTTTCTTTAGAATTTTCAAATAGCTCTATCTCGGTTTCATCGGTTATCTCTATTAACACACAATAATGTATTTATATACATAAATTACATTTTTTATTCGGCCTATATACTCTCTTTTCTACTATTATATTTTTTATTAATGTTATGTTATATTTAATTCATTCGTACCGCTCTACTTTAAGTGATTTTAACTATTTTTAGTAATCAAGTATATATATATATATATATATATATATATATATATATATATATATACATGACAACCCTGTAGTCTTGTAGTCGAATCGATAAATTGTTCTTACGTTATCGTAATTTATTTCTCATTAATATCGTCACGCTATACGGGTCGTTTACAAGTTCGCGCATTAACGTTTAATACTAATTCTAAACGTAATTTAACATTATTTTTAATCGGATTCTTATTATTTCGATTCGAATCGATACGCGACAACAAGATAAAACGATCAATGAAATTATTTCGTCCGAATTTTGAATAATACGATAATCGTAAAAATAAATCGATCGAGATGGCTTTGAAAATTACGACTTTACCGATAAATTTATATCGACATTAACTTTTAAAAAATAATTATGTTTTTTCAGTTTTATATTATTATATTTTTATTTCTACGAAAGTCTATTATTTATATAATAATAAATTGAATTTTAGCAAATATATATAAAGCGCAAGTTAGACACGGTAGGTGGTGGGAAGGGGTGAAATATTTTCAGATGTTACATTAAAGAAAATTGGTCCTTCGTCAATAAATTACATTCTGTAGGAGATTTTGGAATAATTTTAAGTATCGCGTAACGGGGAGCAGAACGATATAATTATATAATTAATTACGGATAGTTAAAAACTGGCAAGTATTCATGTTATGCGGTTGATTTTCACAATTTTTTTTCGGTAATTATAATAATAATTATTATTACTATTTTATATTCATATATATATATATATATATATATCGTGGAAGGCAATGCAAACCACCACGCACAAAACCATAAGCGCGCTGGTAAACAATATAGTACACTACAAGTTCTCAAGGGTGTGTGTGTGTCTATCTACGCCGACGTCATATTATAATTGCCTTGTACGCTACTCACATTGTACAACAAAATATGTATAGTAAGTAGTCGCCTACCTCCGATACGGAGACGGCACTTGATGATGATGATGATATATATATATATAGTATATAAAAAATGGTATTATTTATTTTTATAGGAGTAGACTTATATGACCTATGAGCTTAATTGCAAGAAGATATGTATTTGCTATCTTATAGTTTATTATTTTATTTTTTTTATCGAACTTTGGAATTAATCAATTTGTCCGCAAAAAGAGACTTAACATTATAAAGCAATTTTACATTCTAACAATAAATTTAAATAAATAATAATATATATATAAGGGTGTATAGTAACGAACTTAAGATATAAAGAGGACAATGACCTAAAGATATAAGTCTAGAAAATAAACGCGATTGTTCTGCCGAGTACGAGGAACGGTTAAAAAATAAAAATCATATCTATATTTTCCAGGTGAAAGCAGGTTCTGGTTTCTGCCATTCCAACTCCGTGCACGTGAGCAGGTAGACAGCAATGATTTACACGAAGCCGAGTGAATGTTGCGTGCAGATGACGAGAAATTAGAAAACATTTTTTTTGAAAATACCACGTTTCTTTGGAAGGAATTAGTTTAATGCTTTTATAAAAACTATAAACTTCATTGACGTGAAAACAGATCAATCCGATTCCAACTGGATCTTCGCTGCTACAACGAAATCAAAATGTAGAATGCATGAGAGTAAGTTGCCGATGAATGCTGCAGATTTTGCGACTTCATCGCAAATAGTGTTGCTATGAATTCTAGCGTGACCAGAGGAATCCGGAAGAAGTTGACTGTCATATTTCTTAAACTGAAGCTGTATATGCAAATATGAAATAGGACCTCTTGGTAAAATAAAGGTGCGCGACATAACAATAAGGCAGCTAAAAGCATCCGACAAAATAAAAATAGTGTCGCTAAAATGAGAATCCACGGTCGAAAGTGAAAATTTGCCGTTTACGTTTGTAAATCGATTCAATACCAAGGCAATTAGGGTTTTTAGTGTTAGACGGTTTACTACGACTGTTATTTCCGGCGGCTGAAGGGGGAGTCCACTTTGGTTGCACTTATCGAAGTGTCAACGACGTCTTAAATTAATGTGTAATGTGTATCCGAATACGTTGTTTGCTGTTTTACCAATGGCTCTAAATCTGGAGGATGTTTGGAGTCTGCCTTCTTGGTACCGCCTGTCACTCATCGCATTCGGGTTCCTAAGTCCTGCTCCATAGTTTCAGTTGAACACTACGTTATTTTCAAGTGTCTAAAGTTCCCCTCCCGGGCTCAATCTTCTAAATTATTTATCCTTTCTGATTGATTTAATGTTTTAAAGTATCTCCACAATTTTTATACAGACAATGCACTTTTACAACGCATTCTGCTTGTCTATGACCTCCTTACTAGATCTCAAGTTCCCAAAATTTTTATTTGGATTCCCAGCCACATCAGTCTCTCTGAAAATGAGGCTATTGACCGAGCTACCAGAGAGGCCTTTTTGATTCTAAACATTTCCGCTCGCATCTCCCTTTCTAGAGGTGTAAAAGTTATCCTGAAGTCTCTCATAACTAAATTCCGCAGTCGTGTGTGAAAGTCTAATCAACAAAACCACCTCCTCTTTGTCAAACCTAATCCACTATCTCGGTTGTTTTCTTCCCTTCCGAACAAAAATGAAATTACCAGACTTCGAATATCCCACTAAATCTTACCAAATCCTATCTTCTTCAAAGAACATACCCTCCTCTCTATTACTTTCACAACAGCTTATACCCTACATACTAACATCTCGTCTTGTTCTCATAGCGCTTACAATCCAACACAGCCTTCCTCCTTCATAACCTCAATTCTTATTTTAATCTACCGACCATATCCATAATTTATACCTGTTCCTGGATTCACTGAATCTTTTAAATAAGACCCAGAACCACAGTAAGTCCATGGGTGCTGGCACTCATACTATCGCATAATTATAATAATAATAAATAAAAAAAAACAAAGAAATTCTAAATAAATTAAAAACTCACAACATGTTCAGAAAATAAAAACGACGAACAAACACACGAGACTAAATTAACGCCATAAATACAAGCCACGAGTTGAACACTTATTACATAGGTGTCCGAAATAATAATTATTATTATTACATATAGTGCCTTGAATGGTAGCTCATTTTGTACATAAGTCTGGAAAAGAACAATACGACGACGATGACAGGATTTCTGGTGGGTAACATGCCATCGTATTTAAAAAAATTCGCAGGACTACTAGTGAAAAATAATTTCATCTAATATTTACAATTTTAACGATTTTTGTATAAATGTGAAAAATTCACACAAATCGTGAATGATTTCTTTATAATTATAATTCTGCACGTAGTCCGTTATTACTCTTAAGTTATTTATTTTATTACTGGTATTTTAAATTATAAAAAAATGTTAATTTACTTTATAAAATATCTCTATATAATGATTGTAATATTGAACTAAATTATTTTAAAATGAACTATATTAAACATTAGTGCATCTTAGTTATAACGGGAACTTTAGCAAAAGGAAAAAATTCGATAACAACAATTTTCATACCATTTACCATCTTCATAAGTACTATCACCACGATCATCATTTATTAGCGCATTAAATGTAATTGTATCTCGGTTATAATGATATTTTTTTTTTTTTATTTTTTTTTTAATACGGGCGCCGGCTGCACTAACGGGCCATATGCGCCCACAGGCTTACTGTGGTCCTAGATCTGATTTAAGAGGCTCAGTGAATCCAGGAACAAGAACACATTATGAATATGGTCAGTAGATTCAGATAAAAGTTGAGGTAAAGAAGGAGGAAGGCTGTGCTGGATTCTTAATGTTGTGAGAGCATGTAAGGATGTTAGTATCAGTTGAGACATTTGGCAAAAAGAACAGAGTGGCGGGTCTGTGCCATGAAGAAGATAGGAATGGTTAAGGTTTGAGTGGGATATACGGAGTCTTGTAAGGATAACATTTTTCTTTCTTGTTTGGAAAGGAAATGGCAGTTGGGATAGTGGATTAGGTTTGATTAAAAGGAGGTGGTTTTGTTCATTAGACTTCCATGCACGACTCCAAGATTTAGTTACGAGAGATTTCAGGAAAGCTTTAACGTCACTATAGAGGGAGAGGCGAGCGGAAATGTGTGGAAGCAAAGACGCCTCTCTGGCAGCTCGGTCAATAGCCTCATTTCCAGGAATACCGATGTGGCTGGGAATCCAAATGAAAGCTATGGAAACTTGAGATCTAGTAAGGAAGTCATGGACAAGCAGAATGCGTTGTAGAAGTGCATTATCCGTATATAGGTTGTGGAGTGACTTTAAAACATTGAGTGAATCAGAAAGAATAAGAAATTTAGAAGAAGACTGCGTCATGGACAGGAACTCTAGACACTTGAATATTGCAAAGGATTCAGCTGAAAAAATGGAGCAGGACTTAGGAAGTCGAAAGCGATGAATGAGCTGAAAAAATGGAGCAGGACTTAGGAAGTCGAAAGCGATGAATGACAGGGGGTACCGAGAAGGCAGACCTCACACGTCTACTCGATTTAGAGCCATCAGTAAAACAGCACACAGCGTCCTTATATTTGGAAATTTCAAGAGCAATATAGTTTTGAAGTATATGGGGTGGGCATAAAAGCTTTGAAAGATGGGTAAGTTTCAAGTTTATATGGAGTGGTTGCAAAAGCCAGGGTGGTGGGTCAGTATATATTGGAAGAAGAGGGGGATTAAGAATGAATTTGTTAAATTGAGGAAATAATGATAAGAATTTATTTTTGATGCTAATTGCATATTTAGGGATGTTTGTGGATATTTCATTGTAGCTTGGAATATTGTACAAAAGATCATTGAACGGTAGGTTTGGAGAGATAAGTGTGGAGGTGAGGAAGTTACCTGTCAGGATTTGCCTTCGGTAACATAAAGGAAGTAATCCCGATTCACTATTAAGACTAGCTGTAGGGCTAGTATGAAAAGCTCCAGTGGCTATTCGGACGGCTGAATGTTGAATGGTATCCAAGGACCTCAGTAAACCCTGGGCCGCAGAGGCGAATGCTAGGCAACCGTACTCTAATCTAGAACGAATTAATGCTTTATATAACAGTAATAACATTTTTCGATCGCCTCCGTTACGTCTATTATTAATTTTCTTCAATATGTTTAGACCTTTTATAGCTGATTTCTTGAGGTTTTTAATGTGCGCGTTCCATACCAGTTTGCTGTCAATAGTTACTCCGAGGTAGCGCACTGTATCCTGGAAACATAATTCTAAACTATTCAGGAAGATTTTAGGTCGTTGACTACACTTGGTGTTTCGGTGGAAGTCAACGCAGGTTGTTTTTTCTGCTGAAAAATTGAATCCACGTGCAGATGCCCATTCGACTATTTCATTGATGCAACGTTGTATGATTTTACCAGCTCTGGTTATAATGATAGTTTCAAGAAAATGGAATAAATCTATTAACAATTAAGTTAATCGAGTTACTATTATTAGCATTTATCTTCATTATAAATATTATATAAATTATTAATTATTATCACCGTATCTAACAGTACTATTATTTGTATGACTACAATTTATTTAATATTCAATGTATTCTAGTCTAAATAATTTCCACGTTATTCAATAATAACCGTTGTAATTAGAGTATTACATTTTGTAACATTATGAAACGAAATTAATTCTGCCTTTACTTTTTAACGTTATATTTATTCGCTAGTTATATATATATATATGTAATATTGGTTTAAATTTTAGGAAATGCGTGTTTGTGGCATCGACGAGTACGACTTAGAAATACTATAATTACTTGTATTAAATTACATAATTTTGTGTGATAGAGGAAAATAGACAGGAAATCACTATAGTAGATTCTGCGCGCTTCTGAAGGAATACAGTTTAGGGGACATTCTACAAGGATGTAGTCTACAGTAATGGATGGAATATCGCGCGTTAAAGCCTACGTTTTCTATAGTAGGTAACCACGCTGTAAATTTCCTACATCCCGGTCAGAGTCTGCTGGCGATTACGTCATCTCTGCTACGGTTAAAGTGCGTATGCGGCGTCCACGTTGTTTAAATTGTTACACGGAACGGCCGACCAACGTTGCTTCCAATAATGTAACCGGCACTTTAGTTCGATGACGAGCGATTGACTTTAACAGGAAATGGTGCACTCTGAACAGGAGAAGATATCGTCCATGTTCTGTCAGCCAGGACATATCTAGAAACACTACTTTCTCGGTCCGGAGTCTAGTGGTCGGATTTGAGCTACCAATTACACTTTGACTACTTCCTCCGCAATAGAGTACGCAGTGTTGCTAACGAGTCTATACAAATTACACTTGAGTGCTAAAAAATTGCACTGATATTGGTAATCGACCCAGAGGAATACAATTATTATTTTTAAAACATAAATACGAAACAGGGATAGACATTTATGGTATAGATCAATTTATAATTTTCGTTATTACACAGGTTTGTGAATGATATATATATATATATATATATATATATATATATATATATATCACGATGTGTTTATATCTATTTACTACTGAATGTAAGAGGTCGACCCTGGGGGTCTCGTTGATCCACTCCATCCCTTAAGTCAACTTAATCGTCGAATTATAGGATAAAGAAAGAAGAAAATTTTTTCGGTAATAACCTAAATTTTCGATAAAACCGAAATCTTGTCGATTAGTGGTAGTGAGGTCAGTGGCGACAACGTTTTATTATCAGATATGAAAAAGAAAGATGAATGTAGTATCTGTGGAAACGAAGTTTATCCCATTCGGCCGCATAAGTGTATACTATGTGTATACTATATGTACACGTATTGGCCTGTTTAAGTTTATCTATATATATACATATATATTTTTGCTATAGTAAAAGGTAATAATTTCGCGTCTAAGTGCAAATTGCCACTATATAGAGGTGGACACTATTAGAAAGAGATAAATCGGTCTTAACGGCCTTTGTCGATGACCGTAGTGGTCAGACTTCAGTCGATCCGGGATGAAGCAAAGAAATAAAGGACGGATAAAGATAAGCGTCCATCTATCTTCCACTGGTAACCGCTATTTACTTTGGCGGAGGGAGTCATTTTTCGGATCATTTCTCTCATGCCTACACTTTATATAATCTATCCCTATTATATATATATATGTATATATATATATACATATATATATATGGTTATTCCGTTGCTCGTTCTATAGCGCATTATTATACTGGGAGATTCGTGTGTTTTCGACAATTTGTATAAAATAGAATTTCTCGGTGTACCCAAAATAATACTAAAGAAAAATAAAGAAAATAATAAAAAACTAAATAGAGGATTTGTTTAGGGGGCATCCACTTGTATTATCTATCAATTTTGTTTCTTTGGTGGAACCGTATTTATCATCCGGTATCGTGCGATAATGTATGTAATATATAATCCGTTTCTTCGTCCGTTTTTAGGGTATTTGCCTAGGGGGAGTAGGTAATTTTTTAGCGGTCGCTCCCTTTCTAATTCGTTTTATCTTCGCCGACAGAAAAGAAACCTAGAAAAGCCTATTTAGTAGGACACCTCTTTTTATTCGACTAGGAAATAACTGACTAAGGGCAGATTTAAAGCTATAAAATCGGCGTCCCAATCTAAATACAAAAAAAAACGTCATATTATTTTATATATATATATATATATATGTGTGTGTGTGTATGCATGGCTATAAATAAGATACTCACGTCCCACCGAAATGATCGCCTTTCGGTGGATAAGCGGAATATTCCCGAAAAAGTGGTAGAGGTAATCTCTTGTTTTCGCAATAAAAGCGATTTTATAATACGATAAATAAACGAGATATACCCGTTCTATACGGTACGTAGGTAACTGAATACAATCGAATATGAAAGATTCCGTTTCGGCGGTAACCGCACGGATACATCGAAATTCAGACGATTAGTCATTTTGTACTTCGTCTAACGCAAAAACGCGAATTGAGGCAAAAATACTTGAAGACCCGTGCGGATAGTCTACAAAATACCGGAAGAATAGCCTTCGTTTAAAAGAAACTACCACGGCATAACCGAGAAAATTACGACGGACAGCGATGAAATGTTGGCGAATACGATTAAAAAAGTTTCCTCCCAGTTAAACTCGATCTTGCTGAACATTGACGAAAAATATGATAATCATCACAGACTTTGAATAGATATTATACACACACACACACATGCACGCAAAACAACCCAATCAACAAATAGGTAACATAAAATTTATCCATAAATAATTAGATTAAATAGCGAGGACAATAAAAATTTTCGTCCAATATAAATTTTGCGAGATCGTCATATACGAGCAGGTGTGCCACAGGGTAGCGTCCTCGGACCTCTCATGTACCTGTTATATACAAGAGATTCGCCTTTTGTAGATTGCAACATAGGCTCGATCGGATTAAAAAGTGGACTATAGATTGGAAGATTAAACTAAATGAGCAGAAGTCTGTCTATGTCTTATTTACATTACGACATGCTGATAGTATGTACCCATTGTACTTAGGAAATCAAGTCATTCCACAGGCTAATTCAGTAAAGCACCTATGTATTTGGATTCACAATTGACCTGGAGAGTTCATGTTAAAATGAAGCCTCAGCAGATCAAGTTTATAAAACACGTCAATTATATCGGTTAATAGGCAGGCAGTCGTAGTTAGATGTTTCCTGCATGCTTCTACTATACAAGCAAATTAGTAAACCTATTTGGACTTACGGCCTTGCTCTGTGGGGCTGTACAGTCAAGTCGAATCGGGATATAACACAACGCCGTCAAAACATTATTTTACGCGCGATAGTTGATGCTTATCTTAATAATACGATGTTCATTAATGATGTCATTAAGCAATTCGCTGAATTGCACAAGCAGCGGTTGGACAGTCACGTCAATGCAGAAGCAAGACAACTGCTTCCCATTAAACATGGAATTAGACGACTCGTTCGTCGCCACCCACCCCATAGATTTAGTCTTGTAATATGAAAATTTATGTATAATGGATGCGTAGCCAATGGGAAACGTACTCCACACTCGTTTTGTATTTAGTGGTTAACTATTAAGTAATCATTAAGTTAAATATGATAATTATTTAGCGAAATGGCTAATGTATCTTAGTAATAGCCGGGCTGTATTAAAGAAACATATATATAAATTTTGAATCAATTTTTTTTTTTTTTTTTTTTATTGGGCTTCCATATCAGTTTACCCATTAAACTATATTATATAAACAAGAAAAAATAATAAAGAATTATCTTAATTTTAACTATATAGTTACAATTAACAATAACCTATATAAACATATGTAAATGTGCATGTTACGTGTGGAGAGTAAGAAAGGAATATTGACATGAAAAGGAACATTTAGAGATATGAGGTGATTATAGAAGGAGTCACGAGTGGAGCGGTAATATGAGCACTCCAGGAAAATGTGATTTGCGTCTGCGATACAGTGGATATCTGAAGGATGTGAACAGAACGGAGAAGCAACAAGATGCATTTGAAAAAGTGTAGCCGGTAGACGATTCTTTCCAAAACGTAGTCGACATAAAGTGACAATAAAACCACGGAGCATACTCGCTTGTATTTCGATATTATAGAACCATGGTAGACAAGGAAGATCAGGTTGAAGCAGTTTATATTTTGTAACATTATAAGGATTATTCCAAGTAGCTTTCCAGTATTCTTTATGAGCTGTCTTAATGATAGACAGGAGATCAATGCACGGCGTGTAAGCAATAAATAAATCAAGGTACGTTGTACATCATAATGATCAGCAATTAAATTCCCTTTAATACCAGCATGACCAGGAATCCATGCAAACTTAACAGAGATACCGGCATCCCGTAAAAAAAAGGGTAATGTGATTACGAATTTTAAGTATTATGGGAGAGGAATGAGGATTATAAAGTGAGAACTTTAAGGCCAAGAGAAAACTTTTAGAATCTGAAAAAATTATTACCTTTTGAGTTACCCGATTCAACAGAATGAAACGCAGAGCTTGAAAAATAGCCACAGACTCTGCTGTAAAAATGGAAGAAACTCGCAAAAGGGAAAATTTTTTAACTATGTCTAAGGAAGGAATTATAAAAGCTGCTCCTACATGATTCTTTGATTTAGAACCGTCTGTATATATAGCGAGAAATTCTGACCAGTTATCACAAATATGGGATGTAAAGAGAATATTGGCGATAGAAGGGGGTGTAGAAGCTTTGAACGTTTTAAAAGAATTTAAATCTATATCTAACACAAGATCATTATTAAGAAAGGGAAATGAAAAATAAACGGAAGGTGAAGAAGGAAGTATTAATTCACTGTACATAGAAAGCTGATGTGCAGAAAGACATAAAATAGGACGACGATTAAAAGAAAATCTCCAGTTCTGAAAAATTTCGAGGAATGAGAGAAATATCGAGTATGAAGTAACTGAGAAAGAGTTAATCAAAAATTTATCAGCCAAATAAGACCGCCGCATAGATAAAGGAGGGACTTTTGCCTCTACTTCTAGACTGGCTATGGAAGTAGAGACAAAAGCTCCAAGGGCCAAACGTAGACATGTATTTTGAAGTTTGTCTAAAGTTGAAATATACCTAGATGTTGCATTGGCAAAGAGAAAGCTACCATAATCTATGACACTACGAATAAACGATTTATACAAGAGAAGTAAAATTAGAGGATCACCCCCAAAAGTTGTATGCGAAAGTGTTTTTAAGAGATTTATTCGTTTGGAAGCTTTGGAATAAATGACCTCAATGTGATTACGCCAATTGAGTCTATAATCTAGGACAAAACCTAAATACTTGCAAGACGTGGTAAATGGAACACAATAATTGTCAACCATTAAACCGGGTATCGAATGGTTAACACGTATATAAGAAAATATGATACGAGTCACATTTATGAGATGAAAGAGTGAAACCCATGTTGTTTAATAACTTACAGATCAATTCTAATGTACTATTTAGTAATTGAATACCTTCTGAAAGATCAGAGTTGGTTTTATAAAGTACAATATCATCAGCATAGGATAAGATATTAATGCTATTACGAGGGCAGGCTTGAAATAATTTAAACATATAGATATTGAATAAAACCGGGCTTAAAACAGATTCCTGAGGTAGTCCCAAATGTACAACCCTGATGTAAGGATTAGCGATAGACGAATGTTTAAAAATAAGAATCCGATTTGTAAATAATTTACATACGCCATAGATGAAGTAAGGAGGAATTCCTAGTGAGGCAAGTGTATCACAAAGCATAGGAATTGAAATGGAATTAAAAGCATTACTTATATCTAGAAAGCACGCAATTAGATATTTACTTGCTATCAAAGACTTGTAAATGTCAGCTACCAGATGAGAGACGCAATTTAGTGAGCTAATATTATTACGGAAGCCATACATTCCAGAAGGGAACATATCATTATTTTCCAACCACCAAACAATTCTGTTCTTCAATATTCTTTCATATGTTTTTCGAATACAGGAAGCAAGAGATATAGGTCGATATGATGTATTACTCACAGGAGAGTTAGATTTTTTAACAGGAACCACTAGAAAGTGTAACCAGCTTTCAGGATAGGAGCCAGTATTGAGGAAATGGTTAAAACAATTTAAGAGGATGGTAACAGCAGAGAAGGGGAGGTTGTTTAGTATTCTATAGGTAATACCGTCACAACCAGGAGAAGAGTTTTTTTTTGTAAGAAAGAGAGTGTAAAATTTCAGACAAATTTATAGGAGAACATGGAAAATTGGAGTCGTGGACGGTATGTTGTATGGGCATAGGAAAAAGACATTCGGCTTGATTAGGGACATAACTAGGAGCTACAGAATCTACAAAGTGTATGAAAACTTCAGAGTTGAAGTTAAGATTATAAGTTGAGGAAACTGTTTTACCAGCAAATAATTTAACTTTATTCCAAATGTAAGATGAGGGTTGAGTACGATTTATAGAAGAAACAAAGTTCTTCCAGGCCTCTCTTTTCTTACTAAGTAAAAAACGACGGGTAATGGCTTCCTGCTTTTTGAATAGGAGGTAATCTCTAATAGAGCGACTCCGTCGAAATTGTTTAAAGTAACCGCTTAAGATATTTTGCTGACTGTAGCAAGAAGAGTCACACCAAGGAGGAGAGTGGAATATTGTATTGTAAGGTTTTTTTTGAAAGGCATAAAGTTTCAAAGCTATATTAAAATTATGCATAAATTTATTGTACAAAGGGATGTCAAAAGTTGAGGCTAAAAGTAAAGGAGTGCACAGTGAATCTAGAAATGAAGAGAAATTACCTATATTATGCTCAGGAAGCAATCATGGATTGGAATATACCGTAAAGTTTCGAACGGAAGAACAAGAAAGGAATTGAATAGTGAGGACAATAGGAAGGTGATCATTACCCAACGGAATAGACTTAACATCCCAATCTGCAAAAAGCACTAGGTTGCTAGACAGTAACGATAAATTGAGAACATTGGATGGTCTATGAATATAAGGAATAGTGGTATGACGGCCATCATTGACTACAGTTGAGTCAATAATGTCCAGCATGTGCTTTCAGTATTATTGTTTGCAATATTGCCCCAGCTGGAATGTTGGGCATTAAAATCCCCACAACATATTGTGTAAGAGTTTGCCGGTAAGGCATGGATAAAATCAATAAAATTATCTTTATTAAAGAAATGGTTGGGCGGACAATAAAAAGAGAAAATATATATAATCTTGGTTGAGCATACAACCTGCAGACATAATCCATTACAGTTGCTGCTATGTAAAATTGAATTAATAGAAAGTAAGGAGTGAGGCATACTACTATGTACTAAAATAGTAACACCTCCATATCCATCCGCTCTATCATCACGAAAACATTGATACCCTGATATTGAGAAGTTTTTAGAAATTGAGAGCCAAGTTTCAGATAAAAGGATAACGTGAAAGTTGTTAATGGAAAGCAATGTTTCTAAGCTAGCTTTATTTTTTAATGCACTGTGACAGTTCCACTGTAGAACTCTTAGGTTAGAATTATTACTAATAGATGACATTAAACAAAAAAAGAAAAAATCCCGGAACCAAAACCAAGAATAATATTAAATGAATACTTAAAAATAATTAGCAACGTGCAAAAAATAGGAATGGAGAAATATAGGAAATAAAAAAAATAAAATAAAAATAAAATGGCATGGTGGAGTACAGAAAGAAAGGGAAAAATGAAATGTTGGGATAAAGGAACGAAAATGAAAAAAGAAATGTAGGAATACAGGAAAGAAAAAATATGAAAAGGAGAAGTACAGGAAGAAAATTGGAAAAAAGGAATAAGGGATATAGAAAAGGAAAGATTGACTGGAGGAAAGAGGAAAACAGAACAAAAATGGGAAAAAAGGAAATAAAACCGCATGAGTACACATTAATAATTACATATGAGCTCACTTGCACACGTTTTCCAATATAATATTCTAAATACAAAATATGAAGATAAAAATAGTAATACAGAATTACTTTTTATTCATATTTTTTTATTCGCTGGGGCTGGTTTTTTGTCGACGTGACCTGATTTATTCTTCGGTGGAAAGGGAGGATGTGAAGACGTTGAAGCTGTAGACGCAGAAGATGATGACGATGTGATTGAAGATCTTCTTCATTGTAGTAGACGTTTGCGCTTCTTTATCCGCAGCAGGATTGTTGTCTAGTTGCGGGCTCGCATTTTCAGAGGCTGACTTTAAGAAAGATCCTTTTATAAAACTAGAAGATCTACCGGACGGAAAAATAATCACTCTTAAGAAGCATATTACAAATTTCATTAATTTTATAGACAGACAGAAAGTTGTTATTTTTCTGGCTAATTAGTGTAATTATTTATGCATAAATTAAACATCGCCGATATGTTGATTGCGTCGCTTACCACATACACCGTTACAATCAAATCTGCTTTTTCTCTTTGTCCTTCATTTTTTTTGTAATTTCGTAGATCTTAATATATATATATTTTTGTAATTTTATATTTATTTAGTGATGAAAATCATTTTGTTGTCTACTATTATTTTTTTAATCATTACATTCCACACTAGTTCAAATTATATGCATATGTGTATATATATATATACACTGTGTAGAATCATCACTATTAAGTATCGTCTCCGTATCGGAAGTAGGCGACTACTTACCTATACATATTTTATAATATTTTGTTGTACAGTGTAAGTAGCGTACAAGGCAATCGTACTATGACGTTAGTGTAGATAGCCACGCGCACACACCCGGGAGAACTGATTGTGATCGTTTTTTTGTCACGACAAAATGCAATTCCGCGTGTTTTTCTAGTGTATTATATTATTACTGGCACTCCTATGATATTGCGCGTGGTGGTTTGCTTTTGCATTCCACGTGATAATATTAAAATTATTTATATTTATATTTTCTGATGATAATTGTTGCGTCGGTTTATCCCTTCGAATTATATTTAAAATACACTTCGAGACACTTTTTAATATTTCTACTTTCTTTTCCCGTGATATTCTTCAACTCCCACATATTAGGGAAAAGGCATGTAGTAAAATTCTATCGCTGTTACGTGGTGCGAAACATTCGAGTTAGACGATTCGAAAAGAATCATTATTGCAACATGGCGTACAGGTACATATAGTGACGAGATCAATTAATATTTACTTCGTGAAATTTTACTCGATCGAATATATTATACTATTCGCGTTCGAACGTCATTTTAAAAACTAATTTCTTACATTAAATTTCGTATACTTTTAGTCTATATAATCTCCGTCTCGCGTATTTATCGTTCGCCTACGGGTGAACTTTCGATGTACAGATTTTAATTTTAATATTTCGCCCGTAATCTACTCAATATTATTAATCAGATAAGATACATTCGTTTAGTCTTACGTATTATCAACGAGTTTAAACATTATGAATTACGCTTTCATCTGGTGCACTTACCCTTAAGTTATACGAATTCGTATTAACAAATTGTAAATATAAAGGGTGTGTATACATACATACATACATACATACATATATATATATTTATATATACATATATATACGAATTAAGGCTGAAATAAGAATACTTAGGGTGAATATAATAATAATTAAATTACTTTCTCACCCGCTATTTTTCAAGAGTACTCTATGTAGCACTATCGTAAATTACTACTATGACAAGGTTCTACTCAATGTCTATTCGAATTTCTATACAGTTGTATATACGTGTATCCTTATATAAAACACACCATTTATAACATAGTCTCAAACGCTTTATAAATAAAAAAACTAAATATGTATATATTTTTTTAATAAATTAATTTATAGCTAATATACATGAAGGATGATCGTCGTAAATATATATATATATATATATATATATATATATATATATATATATCATACACGTTTTTAGACATAAGGAAATGTCGAATAGTGTTAAGAGTAAACTATATCATCAATATGTGACACGCAAGTCTTGACATATGGAGCTAAAATACGGAGCATTACTTCATAAGAGAATTATCCTTGGAATTAAGTTCAAAGATCGCAAGACGCTAACACGGATTAACAAAATCTATAGACGCAGTGGCGCGGATTGTAAGGCTCAAATGGAACATTTGGCAGGACAAGAGAATGAAAGATGGACTATGCGGATATTACAGTGGTAGTAAATTGGGAACCGGTCCACGAGGGAAGCCTATGGTGCTAGGTAGCGAGATTACGTTGTTAAATGGACAGGAGTCAATTCGATCCTAGTCGCACAAGTCGTTGGAAATGTTTTGGGAATGTCTACACCCAACATGATATCGTGATATATTATAAGTATATCACGGTAAACTGCATGCACTCGATTAATACAAAAATTTAGCAAAAACGTATAATATTGAAGGTAATTTCGAACATTGGATTTGGTCCTGGCCCGAATGTCTTCTATCTGAACTTCTATTAACAAGGAATACTCTACCAACATAACTAGAAAAACGTGGATCCTACATTCTTGAATGCGCGTAAATTATATAATTGCATTAAGACAGATAATATAAGCTTATAATATGAACAATGCGTTTAAACCGAATCCAAAATTAAAACTGGATTATATATATAGAATATAAATTTATATATATATTCTTCTTCTTTTGTCCAAATGACTGTTCTCAGTCTTTAATTTTCGGTCTCTGGCCTTGTGAAACAATATATCTTCATCGACGACCATTTTCGGATATTATCCAGCCAAGCAATCGTTCTTCTGCCTACTTTTCCTTTTCCTGCTACTTTTCCCATGATTATGGTCTGCGGCAGTGCATATAACCTCTTAATATGTGTCTACGCTGTTTTCCTTCGCTCGATCGTGTTCGACAATTCTTTATCTTTTTTCAGTATGTCCAATACTTCGTTATTCTTCTTCTTTGCTGTCCACGATATGCGACGACGGTAACACCACATTTCGAAGGCTTCTATAGTTTTGATTATTTTAGCCTTCAGCGTAAATGTTTCGCAGCCATACACTGACCGTACGTAGCATTTTAAAACTCTGAGTCTTACTTCAAGAGATATTCCACGCGATGTTAACGTTTTTTTTCATTTTTTATAAATGCTACTCTTGCCTGTCCTATCCTGCATTTAATTTCTTCATTTGAATCCCCGGCTTTGTTTAGCCATGCACCGAGGTATCTGTACTTGTTCACTACTTTTAACTCCACATTACTTAGTATTATCTTTGGTTTACTTATATATAATATAAATTTATTTATCTATAACGAATATACGACACAGGACACGATAAGATGAACGGAGTGTGGATAGTTATATTTATATAAGTGTGGTTGTGCTTGAACTAGAAATTGCTACCGTACAAGTAACAACTATTACACAACCATAAACAACTATTTGACGTAATATCGATGGCAAGGCAAATGCCGAAACGACGAATGTAAAGTTTTTCTCACCCATTTGCGCACGTTCATCCGGGATGTAACTTTATTTCGAGTACCGTATTCGATAGTGACCTTTATATGTCCGATCGCTTCGTTCGAATATCGTTTTCCTATCGTTTTTTATTCTTTGGTCGCCGCGTTAAATCCTTCCGATGAAAAAAGGTTCTTTTCAAGTTTTTAAAAGTATTTTCGTCGACTTTTCAGCCGGTCATATCTATGGCAACCGAAAGTTTTCATTTGTTTCCGCTTTATGACCTTACGTAAATACCGTCCGGGAGTCAGTATCCCGTTTGTTACTTTATCGAGTCTTTAGCGCTTGTTTTATTTGCGAACGATAGAAAACTTCATAAGGAAAACTGTCACTTTTTCTTCTGTACGAGTGTCATCATAATGTTTGCCTACGCGAAATTAATATTAAAAAAAACTTGTTAGGACACACACGTTATTGATCTATCCATTATATATACTGCAATACTAGGTCGTCGTGATAAGGGTGTACTACTAATACCTCATCCGTTTAGAAAAATTAGTTTAATAAACTGACTGACCTCGCATATCAGATACTGAGCATAGAAGAACTTGACCCTAGCCAACGGGGCCCGGAAGTTTTCTTTTAACTTTTCCCGTTATTTTAATTTTATAATCGTTATTACTTCTTTATTTTTGTAAAGTAATTTATTTGTGTTTCGCTGATAAGGGTAACTTTAAGGATACTTGAAATCTCAGGAAAAAATTGTTAACCTCATTTGTTTTTGGAATACGGTACTGTACGGATGCGAAACGTGGACGACCAGTAAAGTGAAAGAACAATCAGTGCTGTTACAACAGAATGCTGAAAATACGGTGGAAAAATAAATTAACTAACGAAGAAGTTCTAAAGAAAATTGGAGAAGAAATAACATTATGGAAAAAAATAATAAAACGACAGATGAATATGATCGGGCTTATTCTAGGGGACGATGGTTTACAATAGATAATAATAGAAGGAGTAATGGATGAAAAACGAGGAAAAGGAAGACCTAGATAATAATATATGCAACAGATAATAGAAGACACTGACAGCACCGGATATGCGGATATGAAGAGGAAAACAGCAAATATTGTGGAGAAAACCAGTCATAGGACTGATGAGTACAGGATGATGATATATATATATATATATATATATATATATATATATATATATATATATATATAAATAGATATAAATATAAACACACAACAAGTGGAAATGGTTGATAAATTCTTCTATTTAGGACAAGTAATTAATGTAAACAACGACTTAGAAAGCGAAATATCCAGAAGAATACAGTTATCATGGATGGCATTCTCAAAGCTTAGAAGCATACTTAAGGAAGTTAAAATTAAGCCTGAAAATGCGTGTGTTCGATCAGTGTGTAATGCCAGTTTTAACATATGCTAGTGAAACATAAAAAAAAAAAATGGAACAAAAAATAAAAGTTAATCAGCGAAAAATGGAAAGGTCTATGCCGGGGATCACCTCTGATAGACAAATGGACGACAAAGCGCATACGAAAAACAACAAAAGTTAAAGATGCAATAAGTATTATTAAACATAGTAAATGAAGATGGTACGGACATGTGGCTAGAGTCGCAAATCGCTGGATAAGTGTGTCAACATCGTTGAATGAGAGTAAACGAGCCTTAGGACGACCAAGGATACGGTGGATAGACGAAATCCAAAAGTTCAGGTCAAATTTGCAGGATGAAGCTCAATATCGCGGCGTCTGGGAAAAGTTCGGTGAGGCCTTCGTCCAGCAGTGAACTGATAAAATGGCTAATGAAGAAGAAGAAGATATGCTGATATATATATATATATCAAATATATAGTACCTAACATATAGTGTATATTCAATAATTATATTTATACAGATATATCACATTCCACGATATGAGAATTGTAGAATCGGGCGACGAAAAATCGCTCCAGAAATTTTTCAAAATCGTTTAAACTCTCGATTTCTGGTTGCCAGTTAATTTTGGTGAAATTTACACTATAACATAAATGGTAGATCTCGACTTCTACTTTCACCTAAGGTCAACCCCAACGACCTAAGGGTTCTTCAAAAACGACCCAAAACCCCTAAACCATTTAATCCCAATTTTCTCAACGGTTATTTTGTTTAAAAATACCAAACTAACGTCATTAGACGCGTACCTTAATGCCCCATAACTTTTGTATAAATTTAGAATTTTTCGCGATTTATAGTTTGAAACCTATCCATCGTATTTACATGCGCTCTTTTTTCATTCGCACCTAACGTATCGTTTTTCTATTGAAACGATTCTTATAAAATTTAACAAAAACTAAAAATTCAAAAAGTTTACTCCAAAACCGCCCAAAATACACCTGCTGGCTTCAATTGTAAATCTAAACCTTTCCCGGATTTACGCACACACGCGCGTAAAATTTCGTGAAAATTGGTGTAGCTCTTTAGAAGAACGGTAACTAACACGCGGACAGAAGAAAAATTTGAATAATTTTTCCGAATTTCGATTAATATATATATATGTATTGTCCTTACAATTATGAACACAAAAAGAAAAAAATCAACAAAGTCGGTTGATCCGTTCTCGAGTTGTGGTGTTTAAAACATGTCGCAATTCTTTTTTATATATATAGAAATATGATTTGATGCAAAGTCAACGGGTCGCAGTTAATGTAGAACGTATGAAAAATTAAATCGAAGGGGTTTTCAATTAACGGCACAGGGTAAAATTCGAAGAAAGGCGCATAATGAGGAAGACAAAGAATGGAATTAATTAAGGCACAAATATAACAATTACGGATTTCTCTTGATTAATCTAGGCAGTCGGATGTCAATGGCTTTCGCGATGCGCAACATCCCGAATGGGAGATGCTACACTTATGATTATGTATGTGTATGTACGTTTAATGCTTTTTTTATAATAACGAATTACGTAAACGGTTCTTATTGAAACGATAAAATACGATTCTAAGTCGGATGTAGTTTGTTTTGAATCGTATAAGACGCGTTTAAATATGATCGACCGATTTCATATGTATCAGATTTTTTAATTGTTCTCTTCGAATAGTCTGAACAAGAATCGACTGAACCTCGTTTACGTTACAGTCAATAAAGTAACGTATGTCTGAAATCACGTCAGATTTACGTGCTTCGATATGCAAAAAGCGTTCTGCTGTTCAACTTTCATTCACCTATATACGTAACTGTTTATAAGCTGCTGCGACGAGTAAAAACGTCTTCCAATTTTGTATAATAATAGCATAGGATATATTACGAAGAGAATTATCAAGAAACAACGTCCAGAAATATAACGCGATAAGACTGAGACTGAAGTACCTCGTTCTGTAACAATCGAGTAATGCAACTTTGAATGCGAAGATAAGTTGCTAAACGATGATACCGGAGAACTGTACGTAATTATATGTACGCGCATTCATAATGCATATATATATATATATATAATATATAGTGAACGTTCGCGTGTGTTAGTAGGCACAGTACAATTCTCATCACGTTGCAAGACATTTAACGCTAATGTGTACGTGCTGTATCGAAGGATAATAATCGTGCAGAAAGAGAGATTATTGCCATCGTCACGTAGTACAAACCCGTAGGACAATTGCCGCTATAATTTGGTTTTTATCAGGCGAAGGACGTAACAGGGAAAGTACGATAATGATGACTTTGTTTTTTTGTTTTAGCGGTTGGAAGATGTCGTAACAAAATTCGTATCGACCGACATATATCATTGTGGAAATTTTCATCGAATTTGATGCAATCGCTTCCATCAATGCAGAATAAAATGTCATCTACTGCTATCCTTACAACTAATCACTTTAGAGTTATCCGCTTTTATCCTTCCCCTCGGAGATCTGTTCTACACGGTAGAAAGGAACATGTCTTCTGTCTGCATTGATCACGCTGAATTGTAATTTTCATGGCTATATTACGAACAAAACAGATCTACCATTCTCGCTACGTCCGGACACGGCACTCCGACACTTCTTACAATACTCCATATACCGAATTAAAAAAATTTAGTTGCAATTCGCTACAACAAGTTTTATCTGTTGGAAATTGCTGGACGAACAGTCCTTCAATTACATCTCCGAAAATATAGATACCATCAACTCCGTATAACACTCAGTAATTACTTTCGCCAACTCCCGACCGTGGCAGCAGTGGTACTCGTTATTCATTTCGAAGTAGTCTGCTTTTTTTAAAGTTTACATTAAATATCGTTCGTGACATGTTTTACATAATTTCACTTACTTTTTTAATTCTATAGCGCCGTGTGTAACTATCGAGAGACCATTAGGACGCTCGTGACTGTTAGAACTGGTAAATGAGGTTGGAGGAGGAAAGGAATTGTATAATTGAGGGAGAATAGTTGAAGAACTATTGGAAAGGAACCCATCTAAGGACGGGTATGGGGGTCAATAGGGGGATTGAGATTGCAGGAAATAGAGGCGTTGACGGTCACGAGAGAGTGATTCGTGGTCAAGGCGGAACCCGCTTAGTGCTATATAGTTGGAACGGGATAAATCAACAGTATTTTTAATTTTTAAATATTCACCGAAGGCGATCTGTCTTTAATCGTTATATTATTTGTATTTTTTTTTAATACGGGTGACACGACCAGTTATCGAACGTAAAACTTGTGCGCTGTGCATTATTTCACGGTTTCTATTTGCACATCACTGTTTACCGAAGCGTATTACTCACAGAGTGAGAATTTCGTGAGAACCTCCTTCGATTTTAGAAATGCTCTTTAATTCAAATCGACTGTACTTGTAACTGTAACATTAACTATAAATAATATTTATAATAAATGGTATGCGTGTGATGGGGAATAGTGCTAAGTGTAACTTACAAATTAAAAGGTAGATGCTAGAATGTAAAAGTAACATAGTGCCAGCATCCACATTAATATGATTATAGATTATAAGAAAGCGCACGGAAACTATTATAATGAAAAAGACAAAAGAAAATAAAAACATAACTATAATTCAATATTTTATTTATTTATTTATTTATTTAATGAAGCCACACAACAGCTAACAGCCAATTATAGTGTAGGCTTATAAATAAAATAATACAATGAATAATTTTTTCTGAATTATAAAATTAAAAGTAAAAAAAAAATACAAAAAAAAAATACATCGAACACATTTACCAGCCTCACACCTATTAAACACACCAAAAAAAACTACACGCATTTACAAGTCTCACACTCGTTAAAACATACATCATTCACACCCACACAATCTTACACGAAATAAACGGACGAATAATCTTTAACTAATAAATACAGTATAAACCTTATATACTACATGTACATTAGTAAAGGAACACATATACCAAACACACACCACATAATAACAATCTAGAACCATTAGACAACAGCGAAAGTCCTGATCTCATCGCAAAATATGTTCCGGAAGCAACTTTTAAAGAAATATCTGTTATCAAAGTATATATCCATACAGGGAAATATGTTCAAAAGAGAATTATATTAGCTGATGGCAACGCAGAACTTAAACCGAGGTTTGTTCGTGCACATAAATTTTAAGTAATCACGAGAAAAAGGAGAATCACGCTACGCAGTAGAGGAATTTAATGCTACGGTATCACAGTTGAATTAGCCTAAATATGCGTTACCCATTCTATATTTCCTATACATAACGGATTCAATATAATATTTTGTTCACATTATCCTTACTCATTTTTATGTTATCATTAATTTTAATACCAAACTTAATCCTAAGATCGTCAAAACTCGGGCAATAATAAAATGCCTAATGTTGTCCACATTGTTACTACCGCATGATATACAACCAGGACTGTCGGATAGACGAAACCTATATAGGTACTCACCAACTTATCATGGCCTGAAAGTATATGCGAAGTGTAAAAATTAATATTAATTTGTTTTAATTGAATTCTATCCAAAAAACGTGGAAAAAATTCGTGTTTTCCGACCAGTAGAGCAATGTGTCCACCTTTCCTGTCAAACTGAAAACAAAGCATTACAAATTTACTTAGGGGATTTTATATGTAGGTGTTTCACCTATTCAGTTTAAATCGCTATTTAGGTAAACTATATTTTTAAGCGAGTTACCAACAATTTTAAATTCAGAAATAATTGACCGGCCAATTATGTATAAATCTAAAGGGGAATATCTTAAAACGGTTAACAGCAAAGGAAATTTTTGCTTAATATTTGTTCTTTGTATAGGACTGCTTCAACCACTGCTGCGAGCATTATAGGCAATATTATTCCTTTTAGCTAAGGTGATATCGACAGTATTCTTACGTGTCTCGATAAATCGTCTGTAAACAGGAGTTACAATGTAGAACGCACGACACTAGCTGCATTCGTTCCCGATTTAATATCGTAAAGCGATCTATAAATCATATAGTAATAGTGTCCTTTCACGAAGATACGATTTTATGCACACCTTCTAGAGGAAGCGTTTTTTTTCAAGTCCGGGCACAATAATACCTATACATTATCAACATGTTAAGAAACAATATCTTTTGAAAACCGAACGCTTATTAACTACCAATAAGGGTTATGCTACATTTCGAAAATCGGATAGAAAACGAAATTTTTCTTCAATTACTTCCGAAAATATTTCTTTTTTATTTTTTAAATTTCTTTAGCCTAGAAAAATAATTAGAAATATCATTAAGCGATATTTTAGGTTTTTTGTAAAAGCGTTCAGATACTTTCTGTTTAACACGAGAATGTATAATAGCTTTGAAAGAGCTTTAAAAAGCTGCGGGAACCTAATTATCTGACCCCGTTTATTAATTGCAATTCTACGTTTTCAAATTTTCAAAGAAATTTTTAAGATGCTTTCAGTCCTGTTTCCCTTTTATTTTGTTTTTCGTTCATCGTTAAGGACGTTCCGGAAATTATACAATTATCATCCTGTCCTATAAATTATATGTATATGTGTATATATATATATATATATATATATAATAAACGAAATAATTTCGAGTTTTTACGAATTTGTTAATAATGTACCATGCTAACGAAAAATTCGGTACATGTTTTGGCATATTCAAGATTGCTCTAGAACTAAATTCCGATGAATTGGTAAAATTCTGTAATCGAGTCTGCCAATATACAAACACAAATGATTTTGTAAAATGTTAGTTTGTATAAATTTATATTATATTAAAAATTGTACAGAAACGAATTAAATTTGGATATATTACAAATCAACCGATAAAAATTTATTTTACCATTACGAAAGTTTCATAATTACATTATAATTGATCAACCTTATTCTTAACGGGCATATATATATATATATATATTTGCATTTATTATGGTCAATTTAATTTATTAAAGTGTCATATATATATTATATATATATATATCTCATCATTATTGTCATCATAATTCCTCAATTTTGTTAAGATTGGTGAACAGCTAATTTGGAAAGTCAGAATTCTCTGGTATCAAAAAGAAAAAAGAAGAAAATTGTGTTATCTAGTGAATTCTGACATTTCAAATAAGCTGCACAAAAAAAACTCGCGCGAAGATATTTTTATGTGTGTGTAAAAATTCTTGCGGAGTTAACGTTATAAATACTCACACTTTTAATTTTAAGCAACAGTGTTCGATCTTAATTAAATTTTATTCGTGTACATGTATATTTGCTTTATTTATACTGGTGCGCCGTAGAGACCAGATTACTCTATAATAACGATGTAATTATCTAAAAGTTTCACGGTTATTAAACCTTTAGCGGTATTTTTGTTTACAATTTTATTTGAATTATGTAAATTCGTTACGATTTTGACACGTATTTTTTTTAGAATTTTTTTACACGGATCAAACTGCAAGAAATGTTTAATGAGTTTATACGTAAAAAATTTATATATACATGTATATATCATCATCATTAAATGCCGTCTCCGTATCTGAGGTAGACGATTACTTAGCTATACATAATTTGATGTATAGTGTAAGTAGTGTACAAGTCGATCCTAATACGGTGTTAGCGTAGACAGACAGACAGACACACACACACCCCTGGGAGAACTGATTGTAATCACTTTTATTGTCACGACACAATGTAGCCCCCCGTGTTTTTGTAGTGTACTACATTATTGCATATGGTGTTGTACGTGGTGGTTTACCATTGCCTTCCAGGCTATAATAACATTAGAATTATTTATATATTTATTTTCTGATGATAATTTTTGCATGGCCGATATTAGGTACCGAAACTTCCTTATCGAACTCCGTGCTCTAGTCACCAGGCTACCACGACGACTTACATACATACATACATATTATATACATATATATATATATATATATATACTACAGATTTTTCACTTTTGTTCTAGTTACACGTCAATCGCCCATTTCACCTGAACAACCAAAGTTATAGATTTACTTTTGACGTAATTTCTAGCGAGATATTTCGCCATTTCTTCGCTAGAAAATTTGATTATTTTCTATTAAAACAAATCCAGATGATTTTTCCTAGAATACGACGATAATGCTTCATCATTATTCTCCTAATCATACTTGTGTTACAGAATTCATCGAGCACACTTACCGAAATAGTTTGAATGTGCATACCTCACATCGTTGTGACTCCCCAAAATTTATACTTACGTTATGTGATTCACGGGATTTTTAAAATAGTTTTTTCCGTTTTTAAAAAATTGACGGATTTGATAAGAATTAAAGGAATTACAGGTACTTATGCGGAAAAATAAACGTCAACATAATACCTGTTGCCTGCTAATAGTAATCGGGCAACCATTTTGACGCGAATGTTATTTAGATGGTTATAGGAAGACGATAGGCGATTGTGATTCGGCCGGTTGGGTAATTTTGAAAAGTAAAACAAAATAACAAATAAATTATTCTTACGGAAATAAGGAGATTTAAAAATACTTTATATTCACTTACAGTGCTCTGCACCTTTATATAGATATATTACCATAAATATAAGATTGTTATATTTAAAAAATATCTAAAGCACGCGGCTCATTAAAATTATTAATCTATAGTCGGTACATCTCTTGGGAGCTGACCTCTCGGTAACGGAATGAAGATTGATGTATGTTTTATTTCTTTAAAATTTTGCGCACAAATTAAAATTGTCACGTTTCTCTTGAAATTATTCAATAATTTTTTCATTTATAACTGTTCTACATTCGCATATTTTAATTCTAATAATTTTTTATATGATACGGTACTTAGGTTTATTCTCATATTCATCCAGTCTTTCTTTATTTCTATCTTCTAGTAATCGAATAGATGCACGTATTTAGTTCTTTGTAAAACATTCGAGAATAACTTCAATTATGTTTATTTCGAAAGGATGGTAATACCGATGTTGAAAATCATTTTCTCAACTACCAGAATAAAATTTTCAAAAATATACTTTCTATTACCTGGAAAACGAATTTCACTCATTTCTAATATATCCATTTTAAATCTATCCATTTCAAGGATGATAGTTTTCATTTCGCCCGCTTGACGTAAAGTGCGAACTTTTCACATTGCAATTTTTCTGCGTATGTTGATATTGTTCTTATTGACCAGTCGCACGGTTTTCTTGTGAAGGTTCCCGTTTCGATACGGCTGATTTCATATTTCACATCGTTAGGCTTACACGACGGCGGTTGCTAGCCAGATCACTTCGTACAATTATTTTTTTCTTTTGTCATCACACGGTGTACTAGGGATGTGTAATGATGTAGTGTCTCCTTGCTTTGCTAATCGCGGTATTATAGCCGTCAAAATCTATTACTGACTATCACCTGTAAACATCCTTATTAAAAGGCAATCGCCTGCTCTCTCTCAGAACTAGTTAGAGGGTAGCGTGATATAGCTTTTACGGCGGCTAAAACTTGGTAAGATAGTCTACGAGTTTTGCAGTATTTTATGAAACAGTTTCTCAGACTCTGCCTTTACTAAGGTATCTAATGAAGCCAGTCTAAAACAAATAAGGTATGGCATTGATAAAAGCATGTAAAACAGCTTACTATGCATATAATTCGAAACAGTAAACACACCACACTACAGACCGTATTAATATTAAGGGCGTAAACAAACGTAGTGGACCAAAAATCGATATATAATGGTGGCGCGAGATGAATAGAAGTTTTGTCAGATGGCCACCAACCACCGATAGCAGGTGGACTACGAGAAAAAAAAGTAGAACATCAAAAGTAAATAAATAAAATAATAATAGCAATGATAATAATAACTTTTTTATTAATACTTTATTATTCAAAATAACGTTTTACAATCTGTTTCGTTTAGAGAGGTGCAATACACTGCACCACCAGTTGTACCCTTTACAATTATAACAGCCACTTGTTTCGTTTCACTCCCAGTCGTCGAGTGTGTACATACATGTACTTATAACTAATAATCTTTATACTATAATTTTGGTGTATTAGATACGTAAATGTGAGAATATAAATGATACCTATATAATACATACTAGAAGTTACCCACGGCTTCGCCTGTGTAATTAATATATATATATATCCGTCCTTTATTTCGGACACGCCCCTAACGCGACAAAACGTTGTTTATATGTAGTGAAGATACATTCGAAGCGGAAAACGTGTTAAATTTTAAACGATTTGGCAGAGATATCGCGGTTTACTATTTGTTTAAATTTCAAATTATTGTAATTTCTGTCCTATTTGTAAGCTTAGAACGAATTCGATAATGTAGGCTATCAGCTGCGCGAATTTCATAATCATTGCTTTAATAGTTACTGAGTTAAATCTCGAAAAGACAGACAGACAAAAATTTTAAAAATCGATTTTCTGTTTGTGTGTGATAAAAATAGTTCAATGCAGTGATCATAATGAAAACATTTGCAAATCACAAACAGACACTATAGTTTTATATATTAGTATATATATATATATATATAGATATATATATATGCCCTTCGTACAGACATATGCTAATTGCACTCGTGAATAATTAAAACATACTTAAGCATCATTGAACATAAAGTTCACACAAACACACATACATATGTGAACATACATGATTATCAGCATATACATATAATTTTGTTTGGTATTGAAAACTTTTATCACTGTTCCCCAAAGTGTGGTAAAGAAACTTTAGTAACGTTAGAATTTCTCGTGTAGTATATTAAAAAAAGCAAATAAATGAAATTGTTGGATCTGTTAAATTTATTTTTATACTCTTACGCGGTCTGAGATGGGGCATACAGAGCGTACACAGTAAAGTAGTTTCTATTGTGCCACAATCAATACGTGTCATCTTTACTTAGATGAAAGCGAAATTAATAATAGATAGTAATAACAATAATAATCCTCGTCACTATTATTATTATTATTATTATTATAGTGATGGTAATACTGATAATATTAAAATAATAAATAAATGAAAGGAATAGTAATAACAATAGTTTAAAAAAAAAAAAAAAGCAAAAGAGATTATAACGGAATATGGAAGCGTGAAGATACAATAAAAAAAAAAAAAATATATATATATATGAAAAAGATATTAAATAGCAATTTAACGCAGAATGGACTAAAATTGAAAAGTAACAACATTAATATCTGCTCGAATATAACAAATTCCTTTTTCTTGAGGGGTGACTGTTAGTGGTCAAATTATAAACAGACATTCGGATTGTCACTCGGTGACATTAAGTTCCAATAAAACGTGTTCTACTGCTTCTTATTAAACTAAAATCGTAGTTACAACAGCGGCAGCATCACCATCATAGTCAGTATCCAGCAGCCGTGTGGACAATCGCAAATGTCTAGCGAAAAGAGCGACTGGTGTAAATAGATTTCTTCCCATTCACGTTCTATATGGATGTAAGAAAGTACAGCGCGAAATTTTAGTTTCCACCAGAGCTCGATGTCTATTAACGAGACATATGTGTATATATATACGTGTATACACGCACACACATATATAATAGAGCAACGAGGGATGAGATTGTGTAAAGTCGTTAGGGAATGGGATGTCGTTTGTCGGTGTCGACGTATAACAGTTTCAATTTCCGGCGCTTAATTTGTCACCTTTCTTCTTCTTCTTCTTTTATCACGGTCTAGCACAAACAAAACGACAAACAGCGTCGAAACGTAGTCATCCTGTTGTAAAAGTGTTACCGAGACAATTGAACAGGGTAACTAGAGAGAGTTTGCAGTTTCACGTTTTATATATATATATAGAAGTACGCCAGTAGATATAAAGACTGACTAGAGCGCGCCAGTGTTGCTTCAAGTACGCCGGAAAATTCGAAGTCCGAGGTATACTACATTGTTAATTTATCGAATTTCCTACTAACAATAAATTAAAGTCTGGACGTTCCATTCATTTCACCCTGTTACGTACGTTGTCACTGTCCATTATTCAACGGAATTTCTAGTTATTTTAGAATTTTTATCCGCGAAAATAATTATTTATTAATTTTTATGTTTCCATTGTTCGGAACGTTTTTAATGCAATCGCGACTATTCCTTAGCCGGCTTTTCAAAAACGGACGTTTCTTGCACAGATAAAAAAATAAGTAATAGGGGGAAATCTTGCAACGTTTGCGGAAAGGACGTGAATTAGTAACAATTATTAGAAAACGCGTAATAATGGACTTGTGGGAAATATTATTAGAGCCACTACATACGAGTTACTACAATTGATACTGAAGACGCGCTGGAGCAAGGATTGGATGGATAGATAATGTAAAATGCTGGACGAGAATTTATCTGAAATAAGAAAATTGACGGATATGGTTAGAAATCCAGAACTTTTTTAGAGTTTAGTCGTTCTCGTCGGCTAAGCGGATCGAGAAATAAGAAGATATATTATATATTATATATATATATATATAATTAGATACAATAATTTCGGAATAATCGCGTACAAAAAAAGAAAAAAACGATTTATTAATAAAAATAAAATGATATATTAATAAACCCGAGTTTACGCTTCAAGCAACATGCCGTACTCATCATCAGAACTAAACTAAATTAACCCTGACATAACAAGCTACTAGTTTAACCATGTAGAAAAAACTACATCTGATTGGTTCTCAATTGACCAATCACCGTTTTCAACGCTGGATTAAGTCGGAAGCCATCTTTTCTGTTGAAGTTCTTGAATTTTTCAAGTTCTAAGGCTCCCTAACAATTCTTTCACCCAACCTATCTACTTCGGCAAGAACTGTTGTTTCTTCAAACCTTATTACATGCCCTGTAACTGTTTGATGGCCGGCCAGAGACGACTTTTCGACACGCCCATACTTGCAGTCCGCTACATGCTCCTTAATCCTTGCAGCAAAAGCTATTTACCATTTGCCTGTTGTTCCACACAGGTAAGACCACAAGAGCATGATATTCTGTACGCACCCGCTAAATTATATATATATATATACATGTTTTATATATACATACATGTACATTTACATATATGTACGAGTCGAAGAATTACTAAAACTGGTGATCAACAGGAGAAAATGTTTGTATCATTCCGAGAGATAATCCGTGTATATTTCTGGACGTTACACCATATATATGAAACGATCACAATACGCTTATATCGTTCCACTTCTGGATGTAAGCGTTCCTCTATTCCTTCATTCATAGCTGTCACCGACTTTTTCTATTCACTTTGCACCGGCTGATTTTTGTTGCCGACCAACCGCGACGTCTGTATGATTTCTTTGATAGTCGTTCCGTCGTTCGTTCGACCGTCTTTCATCATTTCTTCTTGCCAAATGGCCTGCCAAGTTCCATGCGCGTTCTACTGCATCCAACAGTTTAGAATTTATATAGTATAGAATTCCTTATGAGTTGATAATATTTTCGAATAAAGATACACGATCGATTAATTCACCGTTTCGTAACACGGATTAAAGTACACTATATCGGATCCCTCGGTTTGCTTAACCGCCGAACGAGATGCAAATTGAAAACAATTCGATATGATTGTCCTTAAAATTTATTATATGTTGCGACATTAGCTCGAGCTGTCGTTAGGAAATTAAGACGACTTCTAAATATTTGTAAACAATATCTTAAAATTATTATTTTACGTCAACACTAAAATACTTGTAGCCTTCTGAAAAATTAATTGTTTTTCCTTTATATATAGGACGAGGTAATTTGTTGCATTTACAGAGGTGCAACACCCTGCATCGTCAGTTTAGGCTTAATTAGTGTACTACTCCCCTTTACGATACTCTGTAATATATAAGACTATAGTATTCACATTTTCGTGGACTATGCGCCAGTTCCTAATCATTGAAAGTGTACATTTAAGCGCTTATAAGTATTTTTTTTTCACGCGCTATGTGCAGCAGCTAGACTAGGAGCGCGGCAAGTAAATTAAAATTTCTTTAAACAGGTTTTTAGCTAGAAAAGATGTGACGGATGGGGAATTTTGGGGCAGGATTGATGAATTATTTAAGGAAGAAGAATTTGGTATTTTGGGACATTTTGTTAAAAGGTGGTGGATTGTAATTGGAACTTCACATCCATCATAGGTTGGCGGGGCTAGTTTTTGGAGTATGTGTCCATGTGTAAGTTGCGTATGACCGATCCGGAGGCGACATAGCAGCACCTGATCCCTTCGGTCTTCAGGTTGAAACTTCCACTCGCGAAGTGATGGTTTTATTGTATGCAGGTGTGATGTACTCTGTTGTTCGGTCCATCCTTTTTGTCACAACCTTCAAAATAGGCCCTTGGTTGCTTCGTTTATATCGCTGAGTAGGATCTTAATGCGCAGTGCTGGACGCATTTTGGATGCTTCTTTTGCTGCTAAATGTGGCCCGGAATCCATAAGAAGGTGATAGTTCTGTATGATTATATTTATGAAGTATGCGATCGGATGGTTTGATTTCTGTTGGATGTGATGTATGGCTGCCATTGAGTCTGTTGCTATAGTTATAATGTGATGGTAGGATTTTACCGCGTGTTCCAACGCTAGTAGGATTCCGTATGGTTCTGCGGACAGAGCGGAGAATAACGGCGGAAATGAAGCTCTAAAGATCACATTTCGATTAAAGACGACTGCGCGAATTTTGCGGAACTTGTATCGTCGGAGTAGTATATCTTTTTCCTTTGGGGAGATAATAGATTGTCGATTGCAAAGTGCCGGTGCTTATTTGGGTGCAGCGTATAATCGAACGCGGCGTTCTTCATAGTCCATGGTGGAGGATTTTTGTACTGTTGCTGTTTGCGATATATAGCTGATCAGCTTCTGATAGATCGGTGTGAATTGATTTCGTGGTATAGGATAATATTATTTTTACTCGCGATCCTAATAATCTGGTTTCTGATGTACTCTGGAGAGATCGTTTTATACGGTTAGTTTGCAATAGGTGATCCCGTCGAAGCGATGGTGGCTATTCTGAGACTTCGTAGTAGTCGCAGTAGACGATTGATATTGGGGATGTTCTGAGCGCGCCTATAATTAATAAAAGCGAGACATTGTGGATAGTATCTTGTTTAGAGAAGTTTCTCTTGGATGCTATGGAAAAGAGGATTCCATAGTTGCATTTTGAGCGAATCTGAGGGTATATCATTAACAGTGAAGAACGGTGAGGTCCATCCGATGTGTACGCCAATTTGTTTAGTAAATTTAGGTGTACTAGATGAATAAATGTAAGAATTATCTATATATGATATGTATATACAGGGTAACCTAGAGAAAACGGACCGTTTTCTTTTTTGAACGACTCTAAAACTACTCGGACAAAATTTTAAAATATAGTTTTATTTAAAAATAGGAAAACGAGACATTAGTATACTATCATTTGTATACAATACGTTCATTCAGTATGTTTACAACATTTTCGAAGACTTTTTAGAGCATTTTTGAAATTTCTTCAGAAATCCGAGTTTTCAAGTCTTCTAGATATCGTGGACGTGTTTCGCAAGTTCTCTTAAGGTATCGTCACAAAAAAAAAATTGGGAGCGATTAAATCTGGCGAGAGCGGCGGCCAAGCGAAATCCGTGCGACGCGATGATTTACGGTTATCGAGTGTTTTTGCCGAACAGAGTGACACGTCTCAACATCTTGTTGAAACCATGTATGGCTCAAACGATAAAGACGAAGTGAGGGAAGCACAAACGAGTTTACCACCTCGAATAGCGAGTCCCGTTATTAGTAAAAAAATAAAGTCCCACTATTCTCTACTTCGTCATTCCAATTCAGAAGCAATCCCGGAATTTCATGTGTGGCACTTGAAAAACAAATAATTGAAATTGTCGGGCAGTGCATTCGTCTTGTAAGTTAAATTTATTTTTCTCGTCTACTCTTTTACGTGGTCTATGATTACATTCGGCATCCTTACTGAAATAAAAGTGAAATACCTAAATTTTCCATACCCCACTAATAATTTGGTAGTGTAAAAATCGACAGAAAATTTTATTCAATCCCCGATGTTTATTTTTTTTCATTTTGAGTAAAATGTTGAACGATTTTGCCTTCACTTCGCACAAATGCGCCTATATACCACTAATCGCTCAAAAATTTCCACAAATTTCCTTTCTACGTACTTGGTCCTAGATTTTAAAATACAACCGTAGTCACTTAATGATCCGTTCGTGTATATCGTGTGTCCCTCTGTGTGCGTGTGTGTGTGTGTGTCTACGTGTGTTTGTGTGATGCGCGCGTGATGTCGTAAATGGATAATTATATATTCCGTATCATATATAATCTTATGTCAATAATTCTAACGTATGCGAGAGTATTTGTAGATATGATTACACACAACCCGGGTAAATTCATCAACTACCTCGGAAGCATTCTTATAAATATTCATATTATATACATTTACTATATGGGTTTTTATAAAAACATATTTAAGTAAAAGAATTCTGCATACATATCTATTAATTTGTTTTATTATAATTTCCGGGGATATTACTAAAAATTGGAAAAGCGAAAAAATTATTGATTCAAATCGTTGGAGCCATTTCAGAGATAGCCGAGCATATACACGAGATTGCTCGTTTTATAAGTTAATAATATATAAGTAACGTTAAAAAATTATATGTACTGTATTTTTTTTTAAATAATAACTATATTTTCTCTTCGTAACAAGTCAAAATACCATTCACCTCCTCCCGGAAACTTTTGTATATATACATATATACATATATACATATATATATATTTATATATATTTATTTACTTTTAATTTATTTTTAAGATGAACATATACATAATTGTGAACAAATACAACTATTTCGGGGTTACTATATTAGATGGTTTTAAAATAATCGATACTTAAATCGGATGATTTCTGTTTATTTCTTATCGTTCGGGTCGGGGGACGCCATTTGTTTCCAATCGGTCGCTGTCTTCCGTATGATAGTTCTCAACGCGTGAACGGATGTGCCAGCGCGGTAAACCGATCGTTTTACGATAGACCGCCGGACGGACTACTGTATAATACTTCCGTCTTATCCGGGGGTTTTGTTCTATTCTTCAACGTAAATAAAACGAAAGAGACAAAGAATGCGATAGAGTGAGACAGAATGAGATGTGCGAGTGAGAAAAGTATCCCATTTCGAATAAGATAAATACTAAAATTAGATAACGAAGAACAAAAGAATCGAATCACAAATCTAGGATACAAATATAGAACACGGATATATCGGTGACGACGGTGAATAAAAAATAAAATTACGAAAATCAGACTTTTAAGTTGTTTTAAGATTTTCAATTTCAGAAGTAATAATAATCAATCAATCAATCAATCAATCAATCAATCAATCAATCAATCAATCAATATAAAATTACAAAACTAAACGTTAGATATATAATGCTCGCAAATGCGCATCGTGTGCACCGAGCTAAATTAGATGTAAATTCAAATTAGTCATTAGTCCTGTAACGCAAGAGTAAGCGACAAGATGTTTAAAATGCAAACTATACAGCCTTTTCTTATTAAAACTCATATAGCACTATAAACAACGATAAATCTATATATGTAATTGTATAAATTAATACACGTAAAACCAGTGCTAGCTTATAATAGAAGTGTGAATGTATTAAATACGGTCGCGTGAAATTAAACAGTTAAAATTAAAAACTCATACCGGAACAATGACAGATCTATATATATATATATATATATATATATATATATATATATATATATATATATATATATAATATACGCGGGTGTAGAAATTAATACGCAAAGCCAGTATGCGCCAGCTCATAATAGAAGTGTCAGCGTACTAATATAATAGAAGTGCGAATGTACTGATTTTATATTAAATACGTCGTGTGAAATTAAACAGTTCAAATGAAAACATTCATATATAAGAAGGTGAACAATGATAGATATAAAAAATCAATTGAAAATTAGTTAAATCACTAATATTTATTTTCTTAAGGAAAACACAAAGCTTTTCGGCATTTACGCCATTATCAAGTGAAAAATTTAAAAAATCATAATTTTAAAAATATAAATTAAATATAATTACTTAAAAATATGTGATGGTAATTGTGAAAATATGATCCAAAAACTATGTCTGCTTCTGTCGGTCTATTTTTTTGATTTGTTGAAATTTAATATCAATATATTTGTTTATTAATTTAGTTTTTTTATATTAATTTTTTCTTCAATATTATTTTCCTGATTCTGTAAAAGTTGTATACTGTCGGAATTTTAAATTTTTCATTTACTATTGCGATGCATGATGTCCAAACGTAAAATATAAAATATAAAAATATACAACCACAAAATTTATCAGATTTTTAATATTTATTTTCATTTTATTTGTAAAATTGTGTTTTTTTTAAAAATTTTGTGGTTGTATATTTTTATATTTTATATTTTACGTTTGGACATCATACATCGCAATAGTAAATGAAAAATTTAAAATTCCAATAGTATACAACTTTTACAGAATCAGGAAAATAATATTGAAGAAAAAATTAATATAAAAAAACTAAATTAATAAACAAATATATTGATATTAAATTTCAACAAATCAAAAAAATAGACCGACAGAAGCAGACATCGTTTTTGGATCATATTTTCACAATTACCATCACATATTTTTAAGTAATTATATTTAATTTATATTTTTAAAATTATGATTTTTTAAATTTTTCACTTGATAATGGCGTAAATGCCGAAAAGCTTTGTGTTTTCCTTAAGAAAATAAATATTAGTGATTTAACTAATTTTCAATTGATTTTTTATAAAAAATCACTACATTCCACATTATATAAAAAATTAAAATGATAGATATGTATATCGTATACACGGGTTTTAGCAAAATAAAGCTCTAGTGTTCCGACTTGTAATAGAAGTGTCAGTGTGATAATTTTTCATATTAAATATATTATGTGAAATCAAAGTAATTGTAAGTTACGATGAAAATAAAATCCTTCCTATTAAATCGGAGATAAGGAAAAAACAGTCGAAACTTATAGGTGACAATAAACACGTAAAATTAGACAACTTATAATTGACGATAATAAGCGGAGTAAAGAATAAATGGATAGTGCAAGGAAATAAAATAAACGGGAGTTTTATATTATAAATGAGAAAAATGTTGTACGCCGATAATAAATGGGAGTTTTATATTTGAACAAAATTTTGTACGCTGTGCGCGTAAAGGCGCGTGGTGCGCCAGATTATAACGCACATATAACATACAAATTGGCAGTTAGTTGCAGACGTTATAGTGCAATTTACATGTAAAATGATAACGATGTAAACTTTTTATTATATCTTCAATTAAAATCCGTCTTATCCGAACATAATGTACATATATGTGTCGGATCACCGAGAATTTTTTCCTTTTTTTTTTTTACACATAGTAAGGTATATGAAATTATAATAACAATAATAATAATATATATAAAAAAAGTAAAATGCAATGATTAACTAAACAATACGAGGTTAACCAATCTAATTACCGACGTATAATATTTGTACGTGCAAACGAAATGACGAAATCTAATTAAACGATACATTACTATAAAACAACCTTAATTAAATTACGTTAATTCGTATCGATGTACACATTTAGTAAAAATAATTTTTTAAGAAAATAACATTATTGTGTCACATTTCATACGCACGTATATTAAATTCACTTTATAAAGTTAATAGTTTACATATAAAGTTAATAGTTTACATACCACATATTTGTGCTTTATTTCTGAGAAATACTCGTTTAATAATTTTGAAATTAATAGGTTCAACTTTTAGTTCTTTCGGTGATGAATTGCATAAGACGGGACCCGCATAAAAAGCTTGTAATCTTATTCTATTCGTGTTGACTGTGTTCACCGTTATCGCGCGCAGATATATTAAATAAGGTTTATCAAAGCACGAATTAAAGTAGATGTAAGTTATACAAATTAGTTTTACGTTCGATAGGTCAGACCGCAGTTTTTTTTACTTTTATTCTGACATATTTTATTACAAAAGGGATTTTTGAGGAACTTCTATGGGCTTAATGTAATATACTTCTTCTTTTGTCATGTCCGCTCAGCGGATGTTGACGACCAAACTGTCCCATCCATATCGATCTCTGGCCGTATCTGTTAGTCTTCTTATTGATGCCGGTCCAGTCTTTTATATTCCGCATCCAGGATAACCTCGGTCTACCACGACTACTTCGTTTCCCTATTATTTTTCCTCGCAATATTAGTTGCAGTAACCCGTATTTGTTTCCCCTTAAGACGTGTCCTAGATATCGAACTTTACGTTTTTTTTTTTTTTAATAATTGCTGCTTCTGCAAACGTCGTATTATATTTTTGTTACTTATTTTTTCCACCCAGCTAACTATCAGCAAACGCCTATATACCCATATTTCGAACGCCATGATTTTCTTTACATGCTTAGCCATTTGAATTATTCCATAACTTAATGTGTAGGTTGATGTATTTCAACGCAACAATCGTCTCAAATGTATTGGCGAAAGATGCTGACTCAGGTAATAAAAAGATGATCGAATTTTTTCTAAGTATAGCGATTCAGCATTCCGCGACAATTTACAATCTAATCGAACCTCGACGTATTTAGCTTCGTTTGCTTTAGTTACTTTTAGATTTATTTTTGTAAATACCACCATTTACATCGCTCCGTATATTCTCATCTTTATTAGCGTGTGCCGTTAATTTACTCTTGTTCTCATTAATAATCTATTATCGTTCAATCGTGTATATATATATAATATATATATATATTGTTTACATATTCTTGTATTAGTTTTTGCAATATATGCGGATATCTAGAATGAATAGAAAGGACTGTATCATCGGCATAGCTGAGAATGTTTCGATTAGCGTTTAAATTACAAAAATCAGCTGAGAATGTTTCGATTAGCGTTTAAATTACAAAAATCATTTATATATGTATTATGAATAAATACGAACCCAAGCTAAAACCTTTACGTCTTTTTTCACCACAACACTATAATTGTACATAATATTATTAATTTTAAATTTTCTGTTACTTAGATAAACTAATCATTTGCACTTCTATGGTATCAAAAAAAAAAATAATAATTTTCTTTTTCTGTCTCTTCCCACATGGACTGATCATCGTCGCCTGATTTCTAATCGGCTTAGTTTTATGTCTGTCTCGGGTTATCCTAAACAATTCTTCCGTCGTATATCCTGTCCAGCCTTTCAGTCACAGTCTACTTGGTCGTCCTCTGTGTCTCTTTTTCTATTGATTTTTTCCTCGCGTAAATCTTTTTATTATTTCAAATAATAATAATAATAATAATAATAATATATATTAATGAAAAAAAATTAAAAATCTACGAATAAAACTGATAATAATGATAAATAATAATAAAATCGATAAATAACGACGATATATAATAACCAGGTGATTATTCCGATTGTAGTCCGGTCAAATGTGTTTTCAACGTTAATGGCTCATTGTAAAGGTTTCTTCGTACTACGTCAATCGCGAACAAATATCCGATTGATTTTTGCAACATTTTCAGCGGTTACATCGTATTGACGCGACATTTTAAACGATTGACGATCCGGTTTTGATGGTGCATCGTCTTCCACTACAGTACATGCGACAATTTCGACACATCCGAGTATTGATGTGTCTTCGTGAAGCCGGAAACCTGGTAAGTGATTTTTTATTCTTCTTTGGTACAAGTTGTCTGTCTCGTAAAATTTCGTTACTTATTATCCGTAATATTCACACATACATACGGTTTGTATGTAGATAAAACGAAGTTATAAAAAGTCGGTAACAAATATATTAATTTGCGTCCACGATACAGCATAAAATTAAAGTGTTATATTTATGAAAACAGTGAAAATAGTGAAAAGGTAAATATTATTACATAGTAACGTACTTAATTATAATAACTCGAGTAAGATGGATTTGTTTAAAAAATTTAGCAGCTTCCGCGACATGTCTTCTTTGTCATATAACACTTCGTCTATACCGTGTCCCCGGCAACCTCTCCCTTTAACGGTTTTCGAATTTTCGGTATTCAGTGATTACGTGTCCTGTCGTTAGTGCAGAAAGCTGGCAGTCACAACACCCCTGCTTTTTTTACCTTTAATCAGCGAGCCGTACGTTAGCCTAGTATGACAGACTCGTAAGAGCCTATTTGTGCGGTACAATTGCGATTGGAGGAAGCTTTTCTGCGTGAATACGAAGAATAGATCTGTCGTTTTCGTCATCTGGTTGATGGTGTGTAAAACGGTGTCGTAACTTGTTGCTGCTTGAAACCAGAGTAGTCGAGCGTCGTTTAAATGAAATATATAAATAAATAAAATAAAAATATATTAATCAAAATATTGTTCATCGTTATATCGTAATTCCGATACTAATAATTATGTTCTTAATGATAATGATGAGCTTTATGCTTCTCATTAAAATAAAGTACATAATCGTCATCTGGATCTCGTACTCTACGATTCTTTTCCTTGTTGCTGCTCACACACACACACAAACATAATATATATATATATATATATATATATATATATATATATATATATATAAGAGTTACGTTATGTTGTATACGCATCGAAGCTCCAGAACCGAAATCATCTTCCATAGACGACCGACCTATCTTGGAAATTTAGATGTAGTAATGGCAAACGAAGCTTATTTCTAAAACGAGAATTTATATAAACATAAATTTAATAAAAATCTTACGGACGCATTTTAAACGCTATATTATAAGAAAAGTGAAGTTGCTTAATGCGCAAGGTTTAACTAGATTATTATTGTTGTTTAAACTAATATTACTACAGTTTTATTTTACTGACTTATAAATTAACTTATTTTAGCATGCTTCAGTAACATAACGGTCACTACTATTACAGTGAACTGATATCTCTAATTAAAGAAAGATAGAAAATGAAAATATACCGATAGTTACGGAGAAAGATAAAAACTAATAATATAAATATATAAATGTATACATACATGTATACATACATATATATATATATCATCATCATCATCGTCGTCATATTGTTCGTTGCCGAACACGTGACTAATGTACGTTTATTTTTGTACAATATGAGCCAGCATTCAAGATACTATGTATATGCGATGTAGATGCGCGCGCATGTGGGGGCCACTGCATTCTCCATGATAATTAAGAATTAAATAATAATAATAATAATATTTTCTATGTGGAATGTTGGTTTCGAACCCCAACCGTCGAGTTGACAGTCGAGCACTCTAGCAACTATGTCACTGCAACATTATATATATATATATATATATATATATATATATATATATATATATAATGTATATATGTATTACATATAATGAAGGTAATAAATAACAATTAAAATATGTTTAAAAAATTATCACTGGACTGCAACCTTAGTACGCTAGCCGATTCTAATGAATTCTCTGATCTATATTCTTTTGGTCTTCCGTTGGACAAGTAAGTACGTTTGCTTGCTACATACTCAGAATGATAGCATTGCTAATGAAATCCCTGATAGCTCTTTTTAAGTCTTCTGTTGCAATTTCCTAGTAATATGACGGCTTGGTTGATTCTCAAAACTCCTCGTTAAAACTCGAATTCGTCTGCTTACTTAGCGAGTAGGGCGCGACGTCGACTATCAACGCTAGAATTTTAAACTGTTATCGTTAAATACGATTTACGTTATTATTTTACCTAAATGCATTTCGATTCTTGATACGACAGCAATGGCAATTACAGCAATCATTTGCGGGATAACCGTAATAAGGGGCATGTTTCTTCAAATTATATTTTTCTCATTTTCGACTATATTATGTATATGTTCGACATATGTGCGCGCTAGTAGGTGTAGTGGCAACTCGTCTAAATATACTTAATTAAATTAATTAGCTCGATTTATGTTAGAAACGATACGAAATAATGTGTTCTAATAAATTATGTAAAATTCGTTTAGTTAAAATGTTTAAAACTCGAGGAAATATTTTAAATTCTGAAACTTAAATCGATTAAATAAATTTTTTATTTTTTATTTTCTAGAAATAAATTAAAATAATAAAAACACGCGATTAATTTTAAAAACAGCTGTAAAATTAAACTACTTTTTCGGGTTTTCCATTCTGAATTATTATAATATTAGTACGCAGACTAATATTCTAATTTAAAGCGTTCCCCCGAAAATTCTTCTTTCGATCGAGTTGGTTACCCGCGTTGTATTGCTCATCCGTCATTACTGTTAATTAATTCCATTTGATTTATAACCGATTAACGTTTTAAAAGTACCCGAATTCAAATTACACGCATACCCATCTAATCTTCTATAAAATCTATTAATGTATACGTAACCAGGATTTCTTTCGAAATTTTTAAATCGCTTACATACCCTCGAAAAGCGGTTCCATTTTAGTAATTGTGTCGCTCGGTTTTATATATATATATATATCGCGCGCGATATCTAAACTTTAAAGTACATAACATCTTCTTTATTTTTTTTCTAAAGTTATGTTTGAATGTGTGTGTATGTATGCTAATGTATTCGTAAAATAAGACACGCTACGTTAGTCACCAGCGTTACGGTAACAATTTCTGCAGGAGAATGTATAGAAGGCTAAAATATGTATCTCGTTACCTAAAATAAATATACCAGAGATACGACGAAAGATCTTATTCGAAAAGCCAAAAAAAAAAAGATAAAAAAAAAAGGTAAAAAAATATATAAATAAAAATAAAAAAAATCCACCATGTTAAAGTAATAATAACATTGATAATAATAATAATAGTAATATCCCATATCGCGTACAAAATGATGAGAGATGATCCTGGGATTCGAATACATTGTAGAACGAGCGTAGTGATATTTTCGTTTAGTAAACACTGGCTTCTTAGTTGAGCTAAGTTAAAAAAAAAAAAAAAAAAATTATAAAAAAACTTAAATGAAATAAAAAAATAAGTAAAATTTACAAAATTTTGCTCCTCTTTCTCCCTTCGAATATATATATGTATGTGTAATATACGTCTTATATATATATATATC